>PVIY010025127.1:0-37114 GCA_004026745.1 Myrmecophaga tridactyla
TCCAGCAGTCCCCACTCCTCTGGAGTGAAGGTCACGGCCACGTCCTTGAAGGTCACCAATGCCTGGAAAGTCAAACAGAGGCAGCTGTCGGATGAAACCAGTCTCTGTCCTTCAATCGCTGTACCCCAGGCTGGATTGTCAAACTCCTGGATCATCGGGCCTGGCTCTGTGCTGGGCTCAAGGGGGAGGCGAAGGAGAGAAAAGGCTTCTGTGCAAAGGGTCAGAGGAGAAGGGGACAAGGTAAGGGCAACCTGGAAACTGTGAGGGGCAGAGGGTGAGTGCTGGGGGGAGCAGCGAAATGAGGGAGACGACAATCACGTTAACCACCAACTGCCCTCGCAGGCCCCCCAGCCCTCCCCGGTGCCAGTCCCTGTTGAGGCTGAATCCCCTGACCCCAGGCCTCCGCCACCATGTCCCCAGCCCTGGACCCAGACTTCCGGTGTGAATGCAGCCTCTTGAAATCTCACAGTTGCCAGATCTGTGTCCTTCAAGGGGTCTCTTCATTTCTCTGTGTCTCAGTTCCGGCCCAGGGTGATTTTATGAACTCTTCTGACGCACCCACTGCCCAAGAAGTGCCCCCCATCACCCCCCGAGGTCACACCTCAGGACCTGCGGCACAGGCAGCTCTAGCAAATCACCCCAAGCCTCCAGTCTAAGTAGCAGAGGGGGGATTTGAACCCAGGTCCCACTGATCCTGGCTCTGTGGTCCCCCCACACACCATGAACCCACAATAACAAAGTCACGAATGCCTTCTCGGCCACCCCTGAACCCACTTCCACAGACACGGGCAGAGTGGAGCCGTCGTCAGTGTACAGGAGAGGTGCCGCTGCCTGAGACTGGAAGGCCTTCCATCCGCGGGGCCGCCGTGGCACCTGCAGACCTGCAGGAGATCCCACGGTGAGCCACAGGCCTCCTTCCTTCCTGAGCCCTGACATGTGTGGCTTTAAGGATGCTTTAAGTCCAGGAAACAGGTGAGGGCAAGGACTGCGTGGCTATGGGCCTGAGGATGGGCCCGAGCTGTTATGGGCTGGAGCTGTGAACACCAGCAAATGACCGTAAACCCCTGGCCTCCCAGGACGTGTCTCAGGTGGGGGAGCCCTTGGCCACCGCCAGGCCCCCTGCTGCCTCCCTAAACAGCAAATACTGCCTCTGCCCACACCTTATCTCCTCATTCCTTGCAGGAGGCAGGCCTCCCACCTTACCACACTCACTTCAGGAGTCATCCCAGGCCCCCCACCCTGCCCACTATGATGCAAAGGGTTTAGGACCTATCTGGTAGCCAATGGACAAGATGTGAGTTTCCACTACCTTAGAGCTGTGTGACCTTGGGCAGGTAACTTAACCTCTCTGAACCTCAAATTCCTCTTCTGTACACAGAGCTGATAACAGAACCTATCTGAGAAGCTGGGGATTAGATAAAGTGATACACAGTACTGCCCCTTAGAGCATATTAAGGGCTCACTGGAAGCCAGCTAGCAAGGTTGTTTGTTTTCACTACCTTTCCTCTTTGCTCCTTCTGAGCTGTGAAAAATCTGAACTCTGCAGAAAAAAATGCCAGATCCCAAGTCGGTGGTGCAAAGGGTACTTCAGCTAGGACTGGAAAAACCAGGAAATCCTCTGCTGAGAGGTGGCATCTGAGCAGAGACCAGAAGGAGGCAGGGGGCCCTGCACAGACCCTGGGCCCCAGGCGGGAGGAGTCGCGAGGGCAAAGGCGGGAGGCCGGGAAGAGCTTGGCGCCCTCACGGGGCCGGGGAGGCCTGGAGGGAGGCAGGACCGTGGCCCAGGTGGCATCTGAATTTATTCTAAGCCGGGTGGGAGTCCGAGCAGCGATTGATCCCCTGTAACGTATCCTCTGGTCCTGCGCCGAAGTCGGAGATAGTATCCGGCCGGCGGCAGCGCCTTGGTCGTCCTAGTGTTCCGTCCTCGCGGCCAGGGCGGCCCCACTGCCTTTCCTGAGGTCCACTTGCTAAGGGGACAGAGTCACCGAACTCCGTTTGCTGCCGGGACTGGCTGCAGCGGCCCGGCCTCTGGGGCTGCGCGCTGGGCTTCGGGACGCTGCGCTCCCGGGCGGGGTCCCGGTCCCGTGGCGGTTAGCGCACTGGCAGTATCTGCGGGCAGCTGAGGTTAGCTTTGAAAGCCGCTCGGGAAATGCACGTTCCCCCCTCCCCCTCAGCCCGTTTCTGTCTGTCTGCGAGTTTGTGCAGAGTCACGAGGTCGTGGTTTTCCACTGCTCTAGGAACTAGTACAGACTCTGACCCACAACTTTAAACCATATTTTCTATAATTAAAACTTTACCCTTTTTGCAAACCCACATCTCTAGTAAAGAAAAAATACATTAAAAAAATACAACCTGTGGGGGTGCAAAGATAATTCAGAAGTGAAATTCTCTCCTGCCATGAGAGAGATCCAGTTCATTCCTGGTCCCTACACCTCCCCCAGTCCACCCCCCACCCCAAAAAGTCAACAAATGATGCTGCAACAATGGAATAGTCACATGGAAAAAGAATGAAGTGTGACCCCCACCATACAAAACAAACAAATAACCTGTTACTTCAGAGTCATAGTATTTATTATTTTTATAGTTGTAAATAATTCTGCCATGTAAATCAACTCACTTCTCAACTTATTTCCAGTATGGAGGCAGTTATCTAAGGGGCTTCTTTCGTGGTTACATTAATGCTGAAATGGCGTTTATTTCTCTCTCTTTTTTTTTCTTTGAACTATTTTCTTACCACCTGATAGCCACATTGAGAATATACATATTTAACATGGGGATGTTTTGAATTGAACAAGCCCTTAGGCCTTCCAATTTTCCTTCTTTTCAGGCAACAAGGGACAGGTGTCAACTAAGTGGCCGCTTACTCCCCTTCGTTAATTTTCTTAGCAGGATTGCTGGATCCCAAACGGTTGTGTCTTACACTGGATGTTTCCTTCATTTTGGCGTTTCCTTCTAGAACAGGTGTTCGCAAACTTCGGGATATGCCAGAACCACTAGAGATAGCCCAGAAACCAGGGCTCGTTGAAGTAGGATTGTTCTCAGGGCACTGCTAAGACTAGTTCAAGGACTGCTGGCTCAGAGGGCCTCAAAGGGAGAGTGAGGGTCAAACACGTGAAAGTACCCGGGCTTTGCGGACGGCACCTGGCTCATAGGAAGGGCCTTACAATTCTCAGCTGCTTCTAGTGCACTAATAGGCGGGCAGAAGTAGGAAAGGGTTTTGTGGATTATTAATTTGCAGACTGTTTCTCTCTGCAAGTTCAAGGAAGAGCCAAGGTGGAGAAAGAGAACTCCATTCTGGGTAAAGGAAGGAAGGAAGGAAATCTTCCTTCGGGAAGCAGCAGGATCCTCTTCTAGGCAGAGGCTCCTGGAGGTGGGGAGACGGTTTTATTGGGCTGAGCTGCGGGCGGAGCTGCGGACGAGCTAGGGGACTCACATCAGGTGAGCTGCTTCTCCGGCAAGGGTCCATTTCCTGCTGGGAGTCTGGGTGGCCAGCAGAGGGTCTGCACCGCCTCGGAAAAGGACCTTCTGGACCCTCAAGCCAAGCCAGGTAAGACCTTGCCAGATGTCCCCTCGCCACACAGACGCCCGGCTACAAAGTCGTCGGCTGCGAGGTGCCACCCACAGGGGCGGCAGTAGCCAGCCCCTCTGTGACGGCGGCGGGCAGGGCCGGCAGGGGCTGATGAACGCATCCCCCATCCCCCACCCTGTCCTTCTCACCGTTGGGTGCCAGTTCAGCCATCACAGCCCTTCCCAGACCTGTGAGCTGACAACCCTGGCCCGCCGCCCCATCCCCTGTCCTGCCGCCCCGTCCCCTGTCCCTGGCCACTCCTTTCCCAAACATCAGGCTGGAGGCGCTGACCTGGGTGAGCTGTGGCCTCACCCGCTGGGTGGCGGTTAACCCCTGACTGTCCCCCTTCCCAGGCACTCTCGGTACCCCTGGCCTTTCCTCTGTCCCTCCAGCCTAGGGGCTCAGCACTGTCCCCTCTCAGTTTTAGGGTGGCTTATGAGGAAGGGGGTGCTGCTGCCTTGGGGTTTGGGAGGAGGATGAGAGACTGGGGTCACTGCCGCTTCTTCCTCGTGGGCAGCGACCGGGACACGGTGGCCTCAGGTGTCTGGGCGCCGCCTGCGAGGAGTCCTGTGGCCTGGCCAGTCGTGGGGCCCGGTTGTGGCGAGGTGGGTTGGTCCCTGCGGGCAGGAGGCCGTGTGTGGAGAGTCTCTGAGAGTGGCAAGGCCAGTTCAGTTCGTTTGCTAACGGGGTGCTTTAAGGCCTGCCTTGGGTTACGCTGCAGCTGAGTCGGGGCGTCCTTCCTGTGCAGTGGTGAGGCCGCAGGGAACAGCCAGCTCGGGTGGAACAGCACTGCAGGAGAGGGTTGCCGCGAGCGCTGCAGGATGCTGCAGGCTTTGGGAGAAACCCGGCCCTTTCGGACCTGCCTTCTACACCACTGGGTAGGGAATCCCGTTGATAACCAGCCCATTTGAGGTATCTGCCTTACAGCCTAGCCATCCAAGACGTCTAGGGGATTGGTAAGTTTGCATCTTGACCACCAGTGAGGCCCAGCTCGCCCTGGCTGCGGCGGTCGAACGGGAAAGTGCTTATTATGGTCCCGCGGGTGGGACACCCTGGGGCTGACAAAAGCAAGCAAGACTGTTTTTAGGGCTTTGTGCATAGGTGGGGAAACTATAAGGAAATCCAAGCCAAAAAGCCCGTGTGAGCGCTAGGGAAGCAGAGGCAGGTGAGACTCAGGAGGGTCGAGTGAAGGGCTTCTGAGAAGCACTGCTGGGTCCCCGCACTTGGGGGCGGGGTGGGGGTGGTGCAGTGCAGGTGTGCTGTGTGTTTACATGGGCTGGCGCATGGCTCTGTTTAAATGACATGTTTAAATGTAAAAATAATAATAATAAAACACTGAAGGATACAGTGCAGTTTTGAGGCAGGATTGGACAAATAGGTGTCAAGGAATAAAGCCCTGGAATATGAGCCAGGTCAAACCCCTGATGGCTGGGGGAGACCAGACCACTTGGTGGCAGCCCCACAGCCTGAGGCCTGGGCACACTCCCCGGCTTGAGCCTTTGCAGCTCCTGCTCGGCGAGTCCCCCAGGGGCTGGTGGGGACCAGTGGCAGCCCTGCTGGACCAGCTGTGGGAGGGGACACGGGGGCACATGATGGCACAGCCTGATGCTCAGGAACTGGGGGTGCTCAGGCGGAGGATGGAAGTACTATGGTTTGGGGTGTTTGTGTATTTTATACACATGAGATGCTAAAACAGAAATACATGTTTGGTTATATAGAGCTTAGTATCTAATAAACAGCACCCAAGTCTGTGCTTCCTTCCCTGGCCCAAGCTGCCTGCCCCCCTCCTCCCCCCTCCTCCCCCCTCCTGTGTCCTCCACCCACCCCTCTGGAATGAGACTGGACATTGTAGTAGTTAGGGTCAGGCATAGCTTGGCTGGGTGGTGCCCGTTGTTCTGCTGCTGTGGACTTAAATCATCAGCATGTGAATTTCACCTATGGCCAATTACATCTGTGGTCCCTTAGGGGAGCCCTCCACAGTGAGTGAGGTTTAATTTAATTAGCTGGAGGTTTAAAAGAGAGAGGTCAGGAGGGAGGTCAATAACACAGCTCAGCACAGACGTTTGGAGATGCAGAAAGAAATCACCCCAGGGAAAGCCACTGGAACCCAGAAGCCAGGAGAGAAGCCAGCAGACGTCACCATGTGCCTTCCCATGAGATGCTAAGCAAGCCAGAACGCTGAGTTGTGTCCCAGAGGAGCTAAGTGAAGGCCCACAGATGCTTAGAGAGGAAGCCACTGACATCAGAAGCTGGAAGCAATGGAACTGGGAACAAGGACCAGCAGATGCCAGCAATGTGCCTTCCCATGTGACAGACATTGGCCTTCCTTAAGCCAAGGCATCTTTCTCTGGATGCTTCAGTTTGGAAACTTTTATGGCCTTAGAACTATAAACTTGTAACTTAATAAATTCCCATTTTAAAAGGCTTTCCATTTCTGGTATATTGCATTCTGGTAGCATTTAGCAAATTATACTTGCTCATATTAAAAGTCAATAAACTATAATATTGCAATAAATGATGTAACTACCTGCAAGTTTGTGAAACACTGGAAATTTGGTAATGTATAAATTAGTTAAGATGAATATATGCTAATGGATTAAAATATTTCTGGAAGGATGCAACATAGAAGAGCTGAAGCCCAGTATTGTAACAGATGGATAGGGTGGTGGGAGACTGAAGTGGAAAAAAATAAAATAATATTTATTTTATACTCCTACCTACATTATTTGCTCAAAATTTCTTAAGATTTATATGTTTAATAACACTAATTGAAAATTTTAGAAAATCTGGTTGGATAAAATCTATTTAAAAAATGGATGATTCAAAATATAAAAAACAGTAGAATTGCCTGTGTCATAACAAAGAGAAATAATAAAACAACTTGAAATAATAGGTCAAGTGAATGAGCACAAAGAACAAGGTCTGAGTAAATAATGGGAGATCACAAAACATTTGTGAACCCTAGACCAGCTGTTCATAATAAAGGATTATGAACTCTGGTCATTCATGGGCAAATAAAGCTCCATCCCATTTCTTTGTGCAAAGCAGTTTCTCCTGAGGCACAGCTAGGTGAGGAATGAGACACCATGACCTCCAGGGGCAGGGACAAGCAGCTCCCCACCCCCCGTCACAAGCTCTTCTGGCTCGGACGTTAGTGGTTAGACCAAGTTATCATGGAACGGAAGGCTGAGGGGGCAACTGAAACTAAAGAAGGTAGGATTTAAGTGGTGAGTACAATCACGAATCATTATACAGATATTCCTTCACTTCCTGGTATATTAGAGTAGACAGAGGGAAAGACCTGAAGTCTCTGAAGTGTAGTCCAGCTGCCTCGATCTCGGATGATGGGCGTATAGCCTTCACCTTATTCCCCTGTGATTGTAAAAACCTTGTGACTGACCTTAACTTGTACCCATTTTATCTAGTTTTATTGACTTTAGAGTCCTATGATCACTAAAGACAGCCCCTAAGGTTTATTACTGAAGGGTCTTGGGTCAGCCCAGAACTGCCCTTCCCCAGTTCCAAAGTTATCTTCACAACCGAGACTGGTCTAACCAAAATGCGCCTGTTGGCACACACAGTAGTTTAGATTCTAGCCTGTGTGTCACCTTCACCTCATGGTAATACTAAAAACCACACCATCACCATGTGAAGGCCACCATTTTCTTATGCACACTCTGTGACTGAGCCTGTGATCAGTCTGCGCATGATCAATAATCAGGTCATGATTATTGATTACACCTGGGCCCGCTGTGCTCCTTCTCCTAAACCTGCCCATCTTTTGTTACTATAAAACTGTCAGAATTACTGCAGTTTGGGGGATAGACATTTGGGCCAATAGGCCATCTGCTGTCCTACTATATGCCTAGCAAAAAAGTTCTTTTTCTCTTTGAAGCCCAGTGTCTCAGGAGTTGGTCATTTGAGTGCATCAGGCAGAGAATCCACCGCCTTTGTCCAGTATCACGCTGACCATAGAAGCACCAATGAATCAGAAGGAGGATCACACTTAGATCTTATCACCTACTTATAAATAGATGTCTTAGTTTGCTGTGGTGACAAAAAAAATGCCGAGGTTAGAGAACAGGAATAACCAGGGACCAAAAAGGTGTTAAGATGTGTGATCATCATGTGCTGTTAATAGAGACAGTTTTGCCTCCTTGTTTCTTTTTATTATTAACTAAGAGTTCATTTTGGGCTAGTGATTTTACAAGCTTTATGGTTTGGGTGGGGTGGCTTTAGGGAAATTCCAGTCCTAGGGAGTCTGCAGTTGTGCATTAACTCCTTCAGAGCTGGGTAGGGAACCAGGGCTACAGCCTCGCAGCCCTGTCCTACAGGAACTAACCGCAGTCCCTGATCGCCTCAGTACCACCCTCAAGCCAGGTACACCACTTGAAACCCACCAGTAAGGATGCTATCCATGGGATCTGGGGACTTTAAACAGCACAGTGTGAATCCCACTGGCCTGGCTCAACAGAGTGAAAGTGAGACATCCAGGATTCTAAAGAGATAAAACTGGAGCTTTTCTGGTCCTGCTGTGAACTACACAGAATAAAGGACAAAATCTCCCAATTTGTGGAATGTTGCTGTTCTAGTTTGCTAGCTGCTAGAATGCAGTATACCAGAAACAGAATGGCTTTTAAATAGGGGAATTTAATAAGTTGCTAGTTTACAGTTCTAAGGCCAAGAAAATGTCCCAATTAAAACAAGTCTATAGAAATGTGCAATCAAAAGTATCCATCCAGGGAGAGATACCTTTGTTCAAGAAGGCCAATGAAGTTCAGGGTCTCTCTCTCAAGTGAGAAGGCATATGGCAAACACAATCAGGCCTTCTCTCTCATCTGGAAGGGCACATGGTGAACACAACGTCATCTGCTAGCTTTCTCTCCTGGCTTCTGGTTTCATGAAGCTCCCCGGGAGGCGTTTTCCTTCTTCATCTCCAAAGGTCGCTGGCTGGTGGACTCTCTCTCTGCTTTGTGGTGCTGCAGCATTCTCTGCTCTCTCCGAATCTCTTATTCTCCAAAATGTTTCCTCTTTTATAGGATTCCAGAAACTTATCAAGACCCACCCAAATGGGTGGGGACACGCCTCTACCTAATCCAGTTTAACAATCACTCTTGATTAAATCACATCTCCAGAGAGATGATCTAATTACAGATTCAAACATACAGTATTGAATAGGGTTTATTCTGCCTTTACAAAGTGGGATTTTGATTAAAACATGGCTTTTCTAGGGGACATACGTCCTTTCAAACCAACACAGTTGCTAAAGCAATGCTTAGAGGAGGCTATTTTGCGAGAGGTTTTAGGACCGTGAAGGAAGAAAAGGAGATACAAAGTATCCAAATTAGAAACATCTTATCCCCTTTTCAGTCCCTGGTTATTCCTGTTCTCTAACATGTCACTGTGACATTCTCCTCCACGAGGGGCGCTTGTCCCTGCCGGGTGACGCTTTGCATTGAAGGAGCAGCGTACTGCAAGCTTGGTCCTTATGGCGCGTCAGACCCTTAGAGCAAACCTTGCCTCCCAGGACCCCTGGGACTCAGTCACAGGGGGCTTGGACATGAGTGAATGGAGAGACAGGGGCGTGGATCAGTATAGGGTTGCCAGACCTTCTGGTTTCCCAAGAGGAGTGGGGGGGGGCGGAGAATTCACATTTTTACATAAACTATTTTTAGAAGCTTTAATTGACAAGCAATAAAATGCTTCTACTTGAAGTATGCAATTTGCTAGGTTTTCTTACATCTGTCAGGCCACCGCTGGATTCATGGTCATGAATGTATCGTCACCCATCACATCACCTCATATTCCTTCTATAATCCTCTTTCCCCTGGAAATTAAAGATGAACTATAGATTAATTTGCCTTTTCTAGAAGTCTTGTATAAATGGAATCATAGAGTATTTACTTTTTTCTCTCCCGTTTTAGTTTGCTAAAGCTAAGGAAATGAAATATACCAGAAATGGATTGGCATTTGACTGGAGATTTATTAGCTTACACATTTACATTCTAAGGCCATTATGATGTCCAAATTAAGCATCATGGGAAGAAACCTTCTCCCTCAAGACTGGCTACTAGTGATCCAGGGTTGCTCTGACACACGGCCAGGGACACGGCAGTGTCTGCTCCCAGCTCTCGTGGCTTCCAGCTCCTGACTCGAGTGGTTTCCTCTGTTTCCTGTGTGTCCTCCCTTTTAGATTCTGTCTCTCAGCTCTCGGGGCCCTTTTTCTGTGCACTTCTCTCTATCAGGCTTTTCTCCTCTTATAAAGGACATCAGTAGGAGGGTTATTTCAGTTGAAATAACCTAATCAAATGCTCCTACCTACAATAGTTAATACACCCACAGGAATGGATTAGCTGCTCTTTTCTGGGCACATTCAGCTTCAGACCATCCCATGTGCCCCCCACCCTGCCACACACACACACACACACACACACACACACACACACACACACACACAAAGCAGCCTTATTTTTAGACTCCTCAGTGTTGTGTGACTAGTTCATTTTTTTTTATTGCTCAGTCGCATCCTAGTGTATGAGTATACCACAGTTTGTTCATCCAGTCTTCTAATAATGGATGTGGTTTTTTTTCTAGTTTGGGGCTATTACCAAAAAAGCTGTTTACAAACATTCCTGTACAAGTCTTCAGACATATGTATGTTCTGTTTCTCTGTGTTTAATACCTAGGCGTACAATGCCAGGGTCACAGAGTTGGTGAATATTTAACTTAAAACTGCCATACTCTTCTAAAGAGGTTGTGTGGCTGGTATTAGCTCCTGGCTGTGCCGCAAGAAAGAATTCAAGCACAGATCAAGCAAGTGAGCAAAAGAGTTTATGACGAGAGGGATGTGCAGGCCCTCTCGCGAGGTGAGAGGCAAGAGGCATACTTTCCTGTGCTGGGGGCTGTCTTTTACATGGGCTATTGCTACTTTTCATACTTTCCCATTCCCCTCCTCTCCCTCCTTCCTTGCAGGCCAATCACTCCATGGCTAGTTTCCGATAATTCAGGCAGGGATTCTCTGCCACTGCAGGAGGCTGTTGATCTCATAGCTACTCCTGGGCACTTTAGCCTCAACTCCCCCTCAGAGAGTCCTAGACCCTTAACCTTAAGAGGTGCCTTCAGTAGTCACTTCATGCTGGCAGGGGGCTGCAGTCCCGGCCAGAGGGGACATAGAGCTCTCCAACTCTGCTGTTGAGGTCAGCCGGCTGACTTAAGTGAACTTGGGGCTTATCCTCTGAGGAGTAGGAGCTTTTGTGGAAGACTTCAATCCTGGAGGAAACGAGCAATTTCATTATGCAGCAATTTCATTATGAGCAGCATTATGAGCAGCATATTATGCAGCATATTATGAGCATATTATGAGCATATTATGAGCAGCATAATTTCATTATGCAGCAATTTCATTATGCAGCATTTCATTATGAGCAATTTCATTATGCAGGGCCCAACAGCAGGAGTCAGAGGAGAGTGCTGAGGGGGCCCAGGAGGGGGAGAAACTGAAGGGGCTTGGGGACAAGAAGGGGAGTCCCATGAAGGACTAGCCTCAGTAGGAAGGGCCTTTGCCCATTCTCGGGGCCTTCAGATGCCATCTGAGTCTGCCTGGTTGGTCAGCACAGGACAGCATTCCCTTCTGTGAGAAGAGGCAGGCGCTCGCTGTGGCTGCTGAGAGGTCGAGGGCCTGCTGGTCGTTTTGTTTTGTTTTAACTTTTTTTTTTTTTGTATGATAGAACATATATGCAAAGCAAAGAAAGAAGCAATCGTTTTCAAAGCACTCTTCAACAAGAAGTTACAGGACAGATCCCCGAGTTTGTCATGGGCTACCAGACAATCCTCTCAGAGGTTTCCTTCTAGTGGCTCCAGAACATCAAAACAAGAAGGAATAGTCTTTTTTTTTTTTTATCACCACAATCGACTTTGTTCTTCTTTATTTGTGAAAAATAACATATATACCAAAAAAGCAATAAATTGCAAAGCACAGCACCACAATTAGTTGTAGAACAGATTTCAGAGTTTGATATGGGTTACAATTCCACAATGTTAGTTTTTACTTCTAGCTCCTCTAAGATACTGGATACTAAAAGAGATATCAATTTAATGATCCAGCATTCATATTCATTTGTTAAACCTTATCTTCTCTGTATAATGCCACCATCACCTTTGGTCTTTCCATCCCTCTCTTTAGGGGTGTTTGGGCTATAGTAATTCTAAGTTTTTCATATTGGAAGGGTCTGTCACTAATATGGGGTAGGGAGATGGAACTATCTGATGTTCTGGAGAGGCTGGGCCCTCTAGGTTTCAGGACTTATCTGGACCAGGGACCCAAGGAGGTTGTAGGTTTCTGGCAAGTTAGTCTAGTGCCTGGAACCCTTGTGGAATCTCATATATTGCCCTAGGTGTTCTTTAGGGTTGGCTGGAATGGTCCTGGTTGGGGGTTGGCAGGTTATGATAGGTAGCAGGGTCTACCTGAAGCTTGTGTAAGAGCAGCCTCCAGAGTAGCCTGTCAACTCTATTTGAACTCTTTCTGTCACTAATACATTATTCGTTACATTTCTTTCCCCCTTTTGATCAGGATGAAATTGTTGATCCCATGGTGCCAGGTCTGGATTCATCCCTGGGAGTCCTCTCCCACACCACCAGGGAGACTTTCATCCCTGGATGTCATGTCCCACGTAGGGGGGAGGGCAGTGATTTCACTTGCAGAGTTGGGCTTAGAGAGACTGGGGCAGGTCTGGCTGGTCTCACTGGGCCATGGCAGCAAGGCGACCTGGTTGTGCTGGGTTCGGTGGAGGGACTGTGCAGTCTTGGTGACTGTGGGCAAGTTTGAGAGAGAGGTTAGGGTGAGATTGATGGGTAGGGGCTGAGCTCCCTGCTCCTAGCGCAACATCCCCATGGCAAGGGTGGGTAGGAGAGGGACAAGGAAGACAGCCCTCTTGGAGTCTGTATTGAGCTACTATGGACACAGGGTCTGGGCTTGTGCTGTTTATGAAGCAGACATTGGGGACAGCATAAGCTAGGGAACAGTTTGGCCAATCAATCAGGAGACTGAGATATATGCTAGTTCTATGGAGGAAGGGCGGTGCTTCCTTGGGGCCGAGGGAAGGGATAAAAGTCATGGCATCATGCATCTAAGCCCCTAGGGGGACATGAAAGTGGAGGGTGCCAAGGTTCACAGTTGATCTGCAAAGGACAGATGGGTGGCAGTGACAGGTGACAGATAAGGACTCGAGGGCTGGGGTGTCATAGAAGAGGACACCAGCTGGAGCCCCGGGTTAACTGGGACCTAGTGACATTGGGTGCAGCTTGCAGCAGGGAGGGGTAGGAAGAGGACTGGGATTCAGGATTTGGGACTGACAACTGGGCGCTAGTACAGGACCGGGCTCTGCCTAAGCCATGACTGGTGCGTTAGGAATGCACAGTGCCGCCTCTCCACCAGTCAGAATAGTTGCAAGTAATATGTAGATTTTGGAAACCTGGCTTGGCTTTGGTCTTACTGTTTCCATCGTACTTGTCTTTTACCTGTGTTAGGAAAGGTAGATGGGTCCTGGCAAAGAGCTTCTGTAGGCCACTGTTCTACTTTACCAGCTGCTGGAATGCGATATGCCAGGAATGGAACGGCTTTTAAAAAGGGGAATTTAATAAGTTGGAGGTTTACAGTTCTAAGGTCAAGAAAATGTCCCAATTAAAGCAAGTCTATAAAAATGTCCTAATTAAGGCACAAACAAAATGTTACGTTCACTCAAGAAAGGCTGATGAAGTTCAGGGTTTCTCTCTCAACTGGAAAGGCACATGGTGAACATGGTGGCATCTCCTAGCTTCTCTCCAGGCTTCTTGTCTCATGAAGCTCCCCCAGGGGCATTCTCCTTCCAAAGGTCTGGCTGGTGGACTCTGTAGTTCTTATGTCTCTGCTGCTCTCGACATTCTCGTCACTCTGCTCTGTTGCTCTCCTGTTGTTCTGAAGCTTTCTCCAAAATGCTTCCTTTTTTAAAGGATTCCAGTTAACGAGAACCACCTGGAATGAATGGAGTCACATCTCCCTCTATTCAAAAGTTAATAGCCACAACTGACTGGGTCACATGTCTGTGGAGATAACCTAATCAAGTTTTCAACCTATAGTATTGAATAGGGATTAGAAGAAACCGTTTGTGCCGGTTTGAAAGGATGTATGTACTCTTGAAAAGCCATGTTTTAATCCTAATCCCATTTTGTAAAGTCAGCCATTTCTTCTAATCCCTATTCAGTACTGTATGTTTGAAACTGTAATCAGATCATCTCCCTGGAGATGTGACTTAGAGAGTTACATCCTGATGTGATCTTGATGTGATCTTGAGTGATCAAGAGTGGTTGTTAAAGTGGATTAGATGGAGATGTTTCTCTACCCATTCGGGTGGGTCTTGATTAGTTTCCTGGAATCCTATAAAAGAAGAAACATTTTGGAGAAAGATTTATGAGAGAGCAGAGAATGACATAGCCACAAGAAGCAGAGAGTCCATCGGCCAGCGACCTTTGGAGATGAAGAAGGAAAATGCCTCCTAGGGAGCTTCATGAAACCGGAAGCCAGAAGAGAAAGCTAGCAGATGATGCCGTGTCCGCCATGTGCCCTTCCAGCTGAGAAAGAAACCATGTCTGTGTTCACCATGTGCCCTTCCACTTGAGAGAGAAACCCTGAACTTCATCGGCCTTCTTGAACTAAGGTATTTTTCCTTGGATGCCTTAGATCAGACATTTCTATAGGCTTGCTTTAATTGGGACATTTTCTCAGCCTTAGGACTGTAAACTAGCAACTCATTAAATTCCCCTTTTAAAAAGCCATTCTGTTCCTGGTATACTGCATTCCGGCAGCTAGCAAACTAGAATACCGTTGCTCCCACAAGATTGATTAGGATTAAAACATGACTTTTCTAGGGTGCATAAATCCTTTCTAACTGGCTCAGCCAAGCAGGGTCTGCTTTGACAAGCTCTACGAGGATGACAGATTGGTAGAATGGCTGCAAAGTGTTCCCAAGGCTTCCTCTCATCCAGTTAGGGAGAAAGCAAAGGGGGAATGGTGGCATTTTCTGGAATGCTAACTTGGGAGCAGACTGGACTAAAGATGGGGTCAGAGGGACTTGTGCTGCTGCAGGCTGTGAGGTACGACTCATGTCTCCAGAGCGAGGCCCTGGAGAGGTTTACCGCAACAATGCCCACAAGCGCCACCCACCCAGTCTGGTGTGGTTGAGGGGTCGCGAGAAGTTGTGCAGTTGGTTTTGTCGTCTGGAGAATGTGGTGTTAATAAAAACATACAGTATAAAACCTTTTGTGATTGCCAAGGTTTCGAAAGTAACAACATTTAATTCCTTGTATCTTGAGTACATTGCTATCCATGAAATGGATGAGCCAAGTTTAACAACTTGTTTCACTGGTTGACAGAAATCTGGGTTGTTTCCAACTTGGGGTCATTGTGAATGGAAGTTTTCTTTTTTCTGCGATAAATGCCCAAGAGTGCAATTGATGGGTTATTTGGCAATTATATATTTAATTATGTAAAAAATAAAATGGCCAAATTGTTTCTTAGACTGGATGTGCTATTTTATATTCCCATTAGCAATCTATGACTGATGCAGGTTCGCTGCATCCCTGCTGGCGTTTGGTATTGTCACTATATTTTATTTTACAATTCTGATAGATTTGTAGCAATATCTCATCATGGTTAATGTTGTTGAACATCTTTTCATGTGCTTCTTGTCTGTGTTTATATCCTCTTAAGTGAAATGTCTGCTAATGCCTTTTACCCATTTTTAAAACTGGATTGTTTTGATGTTGTTTACTGATGAGTTTCAAGAGTTCTTTATATCTAGGTACTACTTATTTATTAGATATGTGGTTTGCAAATATTTTCTTCCAGTCAGTTGCTTTTATTTTTCAACTGGTTAACAAGGTCTTTTGAAGAGCCATAGTTTTAAATTTAATTGAGGTCCAATTTCTCAATTTTGTCTTTCATGGATTGTGCTTTTGCAGTCAAAACTAATAACTTTCCCCTTAGGGTTTCCAACAGCACTCCTGGCAGTTTTGTTTTTTGTTTCCTCCTAAAGTTTTATGGTTTAGTTTTGTATTAAGAACGTGATGCATTTAAGTCCGTGTTTGTATAAGACGGGAGGTTTGGCTGTCGATGGCCATCCAGCCTCACGGGTTACTGAGGACCCTCGTTCCCCCACTGCACTGCTTTTGCTGCAGCACCGAGGCGGCTGGCCGGGCCAGGGCGCCGGGGCCGGGGTCGGGGGTGGCGGGGCCGCTGCTCCGCGCCCCGCTAACCCTCGCCCCGCCCCAGGCCCCAGCGCGGCCAACCCGGCCCCCTCCACCCCAGGGGCTGGGCCCAGCCGGATCCCACGCTTTGGGGCTGGCACCCTCGGAGGCGCCAGGCCCCCTTGCAGTCACCCGGTCCTGGCCCTAAGCGCCCCCTGCCCAGGGCACCCACCAGGAGCCCGCGCGGCGGCGGCGGCCATTCTCCCCGGGGGCGGGGGGCGGGGGGCAGCCCGGGAGCTTCTCCACTGGGGCAGCAGCGCCCCAACCACCCTCGGCGCTGGGGGGAGACTTGGGCACACTCGGCGCTGGCGACAAGTCTCCGGAGGCGGGTGGCGTGGGGCCCGGCGGGGAGAGGCCACGTCCCCACCCGGGAACCCGCCACAACTGCTCTGCTGGGAGAGGAGCCCGCGCGCCCCGCCCTGCCGCCCATAGCCCTGCCTTGCTCCGTCCCCTCCAGAGAGGAGACCCCAGGACGGGCGCGTCGGGCTCCCTCCTCCCCCGCAGGCCTGACCAAAGTGTTCCCCTACACGACCCGGCCCAGCACAGAGAGTGCCCCGCACCCGCGGAGAGTGGCTTCCCAGACAGTCTGTGATTTGAGGTTTTCAGCCCTGAAAATGTTTATGCTGGCTGGCGGAAAAGTTGACCTGTGACCCCCTTGCATGAGGGCCACTCTGACCCTCAGTCACCAGGTTTCCGGGGACAGTGACCAAGGACTCCCGTTCGGGACAGGGAATTAATCCATCCTCTAGACGGGCACCAGTCACGCACCTTTGCTGGATAATTTAGACAATATTGGCTCGGATCAGCTCAGTTTTCTTATGGAAACCCATCTTCAAATGGAATTTCACTTACACACACCCGCAGACAATTGTTTTTTAAATGTATGATAATTTTCAATTCATTTTGGCATAATGAAGGTTAAGTTTTTTAAACTTTTCGACAAGGTAAGGAGCGCACCTAAGCGTATCTTCTGAACATTATATATTTATATTTCTGACTATTTTTGTGTTTGATTTATCAGTTTTCAAGAAGATATGGTAAAATCTAAATTTTATTAATTTATTTGTCCCTACACACAATTCGTTGTTTCTTTTTCAAAATTCTGATCATATGTATTTGGAGGGAATGCACCCTCCAATTCTTACTTTGTGATTCCCAGTTAATAATAGATGTCTATTTTTCTGTGGCATAGTCACTTGATTTCCACCCTCTCAATATGGTCTATGTAAACTCAACATGTAAAAAAATCTATATATTAACTGGCTATATTTTTTCAAAGTGTTTTTTTTGGAAAGTGTTGCTCATGTAGATAAAGTGATGTTAGATTTTATTTTAGTTTTTCCAGTATGAGATATTTTAGTGTTTAAGTTATTATAATTAGCAAGACAAAATTGTACATAGTTTGTCTCAGTTTGCCAGAACTGCTATGACACTGAGCATTATTTAGTGTTTTTACTTCATGTGTTATATAATATATATGATTTTTCCCTTTTTCTTATTTTCATACACAGACAGCTTTTATGATTCTGTTTAAAAATGTACATAGTTTTTTACAGTGTTCCATTTAAAATAAGTTCCATTTTATATTCACTTATCCCAATAATGTTGGTTTTCAACATTTTGAAACATGGCATGCTTAGAGAAAACAGCACCACACTTAGATGTGCAGTTGAATAGTTAATGTCATGGTCAGGTTCATGTGTCAACTTGGCCAAACAACTTACCTGTTTGTCTAGTTGGGCAAGTGCTGGCCTGTCTGTTGCAATGAGGACATTTCATAGAATTAGATCATGATCACATCAGCTTCATCCACAGCTGATTCCATTTGTAATCAGCCAAGGGGCATGTCTTCTGCAATGAGTGATGCTTTAGCTAATCATGGGAAGCCTTTTAAGGAGGATTAAGAAGAGACAGGCCTTCTTCCTGCTTCGGCTGGTGAGCCTCTCCTGTGGAGTTCATCCAGAACTTTCATCGGAATCTTCAGCTTCACAGCCTGCCCTGTGGATTTTGGATTCTGCATTCCCGCGGTCACATGAGACACTTTTATAAATTTTATATTTGCAAGTGTTCCCTGTTGATTCTGTTTCTCTAGAGAACCCTAACTAACACAGTTACTTAGAAAATTAATTGTTTTCACTACTACCCATGTCAATAAATATATTTATAGTGCTCCAGGAGCCTCACATATATTCCTTCAAATACTATTTCCCCAACTCCAACAGTTATATAATTTTCTAATGTTCAAAGTAAGGACTTTTTATTGTTCAATGTAGTAGAGTTCTGCCAGTTTGGAAATTTTGTATGAATGGAGCTAGGAAAGCATTATATGTGCCTTACTTCATTTTTCCAATGTAATGTTCCCTATTTTACTTTTTTTTTTTTTGCATGTTTATCAAGTTCACTTTCATTTATTGTATAGTATTCCATGGTATGAATAAAATGTATTTCCGTATTTGCCCGGTGAAGGCTTCTTTATTTGTTTATTTTCGGTTACTTTCCCCAGGTCTTGGCAATTTTATGTGCTGATACTATAGGTAAACTTGTCATGTTTTCTAGTTTATACGCGCTCCATTACTAGAGTATATATCATTGGTAAGGATTTAGTTTCCCACAAATAAGGTGTGAATTTACTGTAGAATGCCAAACTCTTCTCCAAAATGATTTTGCCAGGCTACAAACCCATTCTCACTGGTAGTTTATCATATTTGCTAATTTTTCACAATGTCACCATTGCCAAGTTTCACCAATCTGAGGAGTTTAAAGTTTGCCTTTGGGATTCTAATCTAAAGTGGCTATGTAAGAGTTTTGCAGTGTTTGATTTGAATTCTTTCATTAATTTTTAGGACTTATAAATTTGTTATGTATATACTAACACTCTAATAATTATGGTAGGTTCAAATATCATCTCAAGTGTGTAACTTGACATTTCAATATTTGTATTTTTTATAAGAGAAGGGTATTATTTTAATGTAGAGTATATAATGTGATTTTTTTTGATTGTTTAGAAAATCCTGTTCTATCTTGTTATAAATGCATTCTCCTCCATGACCTTTTAATATGTACATATTTTGCTCTCCCATTCACGCCTTGTCCATTTGAAATTGGTCTTTAGGTATGATTAAATGTGAAAGTGAATATTAAGATTTTACCGTTTGCATACCCTATTGCCCAGAACCATTTATTTAAATACTACCATTCCCCAATCTATGGCAACACCACAGTCATAAAGCAAGAATCTAAATATGCCCATGTTACCGTAAGCTCTATAATCTATTTCTCTAATTGTTGTTGTTTTCTTTTGTATGTTGTATGGTGGGGGTCACATTTCATTCTTTTTCCATGTGAGTATCCCGTTATTGCAGCAGCACTTGTTGAATTTTTGTTTGTTGGTTGGTTTTGTTCTTGAGAAGTGCATGTATTCCTCTAATTTTAATGCAATTTTTTTGAAATATAGTCACACGACACAGAAGCCATCCAGAGAATACAATCACTGGTTCACAGTACCATCACATAGTTGTAAATACAGACACATAATAAAATTTAGAGCATTTTCATTACCACTGAAAAGAAACAAAAATAAAAACAAAAACCCTAGTCCTTCCACACTCCTTATCCCCCCATGCTATTGACCGATAGCACTGCTGTGGTACCTTTGTTACTGTTGATGAAAGAGTATTAAAACAGTTTAACTGTAGTCAATAATTTGCCATAGGTACATTTTCCCATATATCTCTTTATTATTAACTTCTTATAATAGCATCATACACCTGCTCTGGTTTATGAAATAACTTTTTAATATTTGTACAGTTAAGCATGGACATGGTCCACCACAGGTTCCCTGCATTATTCATTCCATGTTTTAACCTCCAACGTTCCTTCTGGTGATAAACATGACTCTAAACTTCCCCTTTCCACCACGGTCACACACCATTCAGCACTGTTAAGTATTCTCACAATAACTTGTTACCATCACCTCTGTCCATTTCCAAACATTTAAGTTTTTTACCCAAGTTAAACATTCTGCACATATTAAACAACTGCTCATAATTCCTTAGCCTCATTCCATATCCTGGTAACTGTTATTCTACATTTTATGTCTATGAGTTTACATATTATAACTAGTTCGTATCAGTGAGTTCAGAAAATGTTTATCCTTTTGTGTCTGATTTATTTAACTTAACATAATGTCCTCAAGGTTCATCCATGTCGTAGTGTGCTTCAGGACTTCATTTGTTCTTACTGCTGAATAATATTCCATCATATGTATATACCAGATTTTGTTTGTCCATTCATCTGCTGATGGGCACTTGAGTTGTTTCCATCTTTTTGCAATTGTGAATAATGCTGCTGTGCACATCGGTGTGCAAATGTCTATTTGCATCTCTGCTTTCAGATCTTCTGGATATATCCTGAGTAGCAGGATTGCCAGGTTGTACGGCAACTCTATACTTACCTTCCTGAGTCACTGCCAAACTGTCCTCCACAGCAGCTGTACCATTTTACATTTCCACCAGCAGTAAAGAAGTGTTGCAATTTCTCCACATCCTCTCCAACACTTGTAGTTGTATTGTAGCAGCCAATCTAGTAGGTGTGAGATGATAAATCAGTATGGTTTTGATAGCCATTTCCCTAACAGCTAGTGAAACTTAGCATCTGTTCACATGCCTCTTAACCATCTGCATTTCCTCTTTGGAGAAATATCTATTCATGTCTGTATTATTAGGGTTCTTTAGGAAACAGAATCAACAGGGAACACTTGCAAATATAAAATTTATAAGTGTCTCACGTGACCGCGGGAATGCAGAGTCCAAAATCCACAGGGCAGGCTGTGAAGCCGGAAATTCCAATGGAGGGTCTGGACAAACTCCACAGGAGAGGCTCACCAGGCGAAGCAAGAAGAGAGCCTGTCTCTTCTGAATCCTCCTTAAAAGGCTTCCAGTGATTAGATTGAGCATCACTCATTGCAGAAGACACTCCCCTTGGCTGATTACAAATGGAATCAGCTGTGGATGCAGCTGACGTGATCATGATTTAATTCTATGAAATGTCCTCATTGCAACAAACAGGCCAGCACTTGCCCAACCAGACAAACAGGTACTACCACTTGGCCAAATTGACACATGAACCTGACCATGACAGTCCACCCCTTATCTACTTGGCTGCTATACATATCACCTTAAACCATACCTTATTTCTAAATAAATAACAATAAAACACATTTTTTTTCTTTTGCCTAACAATACTTAACTGTCCTGGATATAACTGGAAACACATTAAATCTCTCCAAAATAGGGTGCAAATCCTTGGGTAATAGTCATTCTTAAACTTGATATCTTACAACTTAAATAGTATAACAGGAACAAAACAGCATTACAGTCCTCGTTTCTGTAACTGATCATGTGGTCGTGGTTCATATTTCTCACTACCTTCTTCCACTACCCATTCCATGTTCCCTTTACCCTCAGCAAGCACTTCAGCTGGCCATGGTTCCTTGGCTCCAGACTCGAGCTTCCATGGTTCTCACTCTGAAAACTCCAATTTATACCTTTGTGTCCCCCTTTGTCCAAATTGGGAGTGGTTCCATTTACACCAACAGTCTCTTCAAGCACTCCAGGACTTCTCCATCATTCTTTTCACAGTTCCTCCAAAATCTTCCCCTTAGCCATCAAAAAACCATTCCAACATATCTGGTATTTGTAAACCACAGCAGCACTGCCCTCTCCAGTACCAAAATCTGTCCTAGTTTGCTAGCTGCCAGAATGTAACACACCAGAGACGGATTGGCTGTTAATAAAAGGGGATTTATTTCATTAGTTCTTCAGAGGAAAAGCAGCTAACTTTCAACTGAGGTTCTTTCTTATGAGGGAAGCCATAGGGTGATCTCTGCTGGCCATCTCTCCAGGCCTCTGGGTTCCAACAACTGTCCCTGGGGTGTTTTCTTTCTGCATCTCCCAAGGCCTGGGCTGAGCTGCAAGTGCTGAGATGAAGTATGCTGAGCTGCTTGGGCTGTGCTACATTGCATTCTCTCATTTAAGCACCAGCCAATTAAATCAAACATCCCAGTCCATGAACACATAATGTCTTCTTTGATTTCTTTTAACAAGGCTTTGTAGTTTTCTAAATACAGATCCTTTACATTCTTGGTTAAGTTTACTGAGAGATATTTGACTCTTTGCTATTTTTAAATTTTTTATTGACATATATATATATATTCACATACCATGTAATTGTCCAAGGTGTACAATCACTGGTTCACAATCTCATCATATAGCTGTGCATTTATCATGACAATCAACTTTTGTACATGTGTGTGTGATAAGTAACATATGTACAATAAAAGCAATAAATATCAAAGCACATCACAACAATTAGGTATAGATACATTTCAGAGTTTGGCATGGGTTACAATTCTATAATTTTAGGTTTTTTAGTTCCAGCTGCTGTAAGATACTGGTGACTAAAATAAATATTAATATAATGATTCGGCAATCATACTTATTTGTTAAACACTACCTTCTCTGTATAACTCCACCATCACCTTTGATCTTCCTCCCACTCTTTAGGGGTATTTGGGCTATGCCAATTCTAACTTTTTCATGTTGGAAGGACCTGCTGATAATATGGGATAGGGGGATGGAACTAGTTGATGTTCCAGAGAGGCTGGCCCCTCTGTATTTCAGGACTTATCTGGTCCAGGGACCCAGCTGGAAGTTGTAGATTTCTGGAAAGTTATCCTACTGCATGGAAACTTTGTAGAATCTTATATAAGGCTCTAGGTGTTCTTTAAGATTGGGAGGATGGTTTTGGTTGGAGTTTGGAAAGCTACGATAGGTAGGAATGCCTAACTGAAGCTTGCATAAGAGAAACCTCCAGATTAGCCTCTCAAAACTATTTGAACTCTCTAAGCCACTGATACCTTATTTGTTACACTTCTTTTCCCCTTTTTGGTCAGGATGGCATTATTGATCCCATGGTGCCAGGGCCAGGTACATCTCTGGGAGTCATCTCCAGTGCCACCAGGGAGACACTGACCCCTGGATGTCATATCCCACATAGAGGGGAAGGCAATGATTGCACTTGCAGAGTTGATCTTAGAGAGAGTGAGGCCACATCCAACAAAAGAGGTCCTCCAGAGATAACTCTTAGGCACACCTAAAGGTAGGCTAAGCTCCTCCATTACATACAGAAGCTTCACAAGAGCAAGCCTCAAGATCAAGAGCTTGGCCTATTGACTTGGGTGTCCCTAATGACTGACACACTATCTGGTGCTTCCCCTCTGGTAAAGTTTAATAGTTTCACATTTTTTCTCCCATCCCTCCAGGGACCTTGCCAATACTTTTTTTTTTCTAAAGAATAACTTTTATTATCATGATTTGTGAAAAGAAACAGGGTAGAGAGTTCAAGGAAGGACAGTGTTCACAATTTCAGGTTACAAATTTCTTCTTTTTGATGGATCATGGGTGCTGAGCAATAATGTCATCCAGGAGTTGCTCTACTGCCACGAGTGTTCTTTCATTCAAAAGATTCATGAAGAGGAGAGGTTTGTATTTCTTAAAAATTTTAAAGATGTGGGCCATGTGCTTCCTGACATCTGAGTCATTCTTGAAAGAACGTGGACTATAAAGTTTTGTCATTTGGAAGAGGCAATGACTTGTCAATGATGCAAAACATGCAAGCATCATGGAGAAGAATGTGCATTGGTCTCTTGGGATGAAAACAAATGTGTGTGATGGGAGTATCCCTTTTGCCAATACTTTTTTTTTCACAATCACAAGTCACATTGTGAAAGCTATATCATTATACAATCATCTTCAAGAAACATGGCTACTGGAACACAGCTCTATTTTTTCAGGCAGTTCCCTCCAGCCTCTCCATTACATCTTCAATAACAAGGTGATATCTACTAAATGCATAAGAATCACCTCCAGGATAACCTTGCGACTCTGTTTGGAATCTCTCAGCCATTGACACTTTGTCTCATTTCACTCTTCCCCCTTTTGGTCGAGAAGGTTTTCTCAATCCCTTGATGCTGAGTCTCAGCTCATTCTAGGGTTTTTCTCAATCCCTTGATGATGAGTCCCAGCTCATTCTAGGATTTCTGTCCCATGTTGCCAGGAAGGTCACACTCCTGAGAGTCATGTCCCACGTAGACACGGGGAGGGTGGTGAGTTTGCTTGTTGTGTTGGGTGGAGAGAGAGGCCACATCTGAGCAACAAAAGAGGTTCTCTTGGGGGTGACTCTTAGGCCTAATTTTAAGTAGGCTTGACCTACCTTTTGTGGTACAAACCTCAAGACTGGAGGCTCAGCCTATAGCTTTGGTTGTCCACACTGCTTGTGAGAATATCAAGAATTCAACTTGGGGAAGTTGAATTTTCCCCTGTTCTCACCATTCCCTGAAGGGGACTTTGCAAATACTTTTTTATTCATTGTTCAAATCACTCTGAGACTTATTGGGGCATCACTTTGGACAAACCAACAAAATCTCATGTCCTACTCAAGGTTCCATATACTTATGGTGTTCAATTAAGCTGTCTACATAAGTTATATTAGGAAATGCACTAGTCAAAATATAAATTTTGTACCAAATAAACATTTTTTGCTTTAGTCTCACACATAAATTGAAATTTTAAAATATTAATTACCATCTATTTTCAGCACCCTGTAGTAATGACATTCCTTTGTTCTTCCTCATGTAAAAACATTTTTTAAATTTGTACATTTACTCACTAGTTTGATGATAATTTTTGCATCTAAGTTCATTAGAGAGAATTGCCTGTAGTTTTCTTTCATTACAGCATCTTTACCCCATTTTGGTATTTTAAAGAAATGTTAGCTTCTTAAAATGAATTAGGTAGTGTTCCTTTTTCCTCATATATATTCTTTTAAGTTTGAGCAGGATTGGTGTTAGTTCTTTTTGGAATGTTTCGATAAAATTCCCTATGAAGCCCTCTAGCTCTGGGCTTTTCTTTGTAGGAAGATTTTTCATGACTGATTGGATTTCTTGTGATTGGTGTATTGAGATCTTCTGTTTCTTCATGAGTCAGTGTAGCTTGTTTGTGTGTTTCCAGGAATTTGTCCATTTCATCTAAGTTGTCTAGTGTGGTGATCTAGTTGTTCATAGTATCCCCTCATGTTTTTTTTTTATTTCTTCAGGATTTGTCTTAATAATCCCCTTTAATTTCTGATTTTATTTGCATCCTCTCTTTTTTTTGTCAGTCTTGCTAATGGTCTATCAATTTTATTGATTTTCTCAAAGACCAGCATTTAGTTTTATTGATTTGTTCATTCTCCCATTCATGTAACTCTGCTTTAATCTTTTTTATTTCCCTTCTTATATTTCCTTTGGCTTAGTTTGCTGTTCTTTCTCAAGTTCCTTCAGGTGAGCACTTAAGTCCCTGATTTCTGCTTTTTTTTTAATATAGGCATTTAGGGCAATAAATTTACCTCTCAGCACAGCCTCTGCCACATACCAGAAGTTCTAATATGTTGTATTCTCATTTTCGTTCATCTCCAGGTAGCTACTGATTTCTCTAGCAGGTTCTTCTTTGACCCACTCTTTGTTTAAGAGTGTGTTATTTAATCTCCATGTATTTGTGAAAGTTTTGGTTCTTTAGTGGTTATTGATTTCCAGCTTCACTGCATTGTGAACAGAGAAAGTTCTTTGAATCATTTTAATGTTTTTAAATTTATAAAGACCTGCTTTGTTCCCCAGCACTTCTATCCTGAATAATGTTCCATGAACACTAGAGAAGAACATATATCCTGGTGTTTTGTGGTGTAATAACCTGTAGATGTCTCTTAGGTCTAATTCATTTATCACATTGTTTAAGTTTTCTATTTCCTTATTGATCCTGTCTATAGAGGAGAGTGATGTATTGGAGTCTCCTACTATTATTGTTGAAACACTTATCGCTTCCTTCCGTTTTTTTTTTTAACATTTGTTCCCTCTATTATTTATTTTTACTCCATATGTTCTACTCTTCTGTTGACAAGGTAGATAAAAGGAGCATCAGACACAAGGTTTTCACAATCACATAGTCACATTGTGAAAGCTATATCATTATACAATCATCATCAAGAAACATGGCTACTGGAACACAGCTCTACATTTTCAGGCAGTTCCCTCCAGCCTCTCCATTACATCTTCAATAACAAGGTGATATCTACTTAATGTGTAAGAATCACCTCCAGGATAACTTCTTGACTCTGTTTGGAATCTCTCAGTCATTGACACTTTGTCTCATTTCACTCTTCCCCCTTTTGGTTGAGAAGGTTTTCTCAATCCCTTGATGCTGGGTCTCAGCTCATTCTAGGGTTTTTCTCAATCCCTTGATGCTGAGTCCCAGCTCATTCTAGGATTTCTGTCCCACATTGCCAGGAAGGGCCACACCCCTGGGAGTTATGTCCCACGTAGACCGGGGGAGGGTGGTGAGTTTGCTTGTGTTGGATGGAGAGAGAGGCCACATCTGAGCAACAAAAGAGGCTCTCCTGGGGGTGACTCTTAGGCCTAATTTTAAGTAGACTTGACCTATCCTTTGTGGGGTTAAGTTTCATATGAACAAACTTCAAGACTGGGGGCTCAGCCTATAGTTTGGTTGTCCACACTGCTTGTAAGAATATCAAGAATTCAACTTGAGGAGGTTGAATTTCCCCCCATACTCCCCATTCCCCGAAGGGGACTTTGCAAATACTTTTCCATTCACTGATCAAATCACTCTGGGATTCAGCAGGGCATCACTCTGGAAAAACCAACAAAATCTCATGTCCTACCCAAGCTTCCATGTACTTATGGTGTTCAACCAAGCTATCTACATAAGTTATATTAGCTTCCTTCAGTTTTGCCAATATTTGTCTTGTGTACTTCGGAACTCCTTGATTGGGAGCATAAACATGTATGATTGTTATTTCTTCTTGGTGAATTGTCCCTTTTATTAATAGAAAGTGTCCTTTTTTGTCTCTTATGACATCTCTACATTTAAAGTCTATTTTTGTGTGATATTAGTATAGTTCCTCCTGCTTTCTTTTGGTCACAGCTTGTGTGGAACATCTTTTCTCATTCTTTCATGTTCAATCTATTTGTATCCTTGTGTCTAAGATGAGTCTCTTGAAAGCAGCATATAGCTGGGTTATATTTCTTAATGTATTCTACCAATCTGTATCTTTTAAGTGGTAAATTTAGTCTGTTAACATTCAAAGTTACTACTGTAAAGGCATTTCTTGAATCCACCATCTTATCCTTTAGATTTTATTTGTCTAATCTATATATTCTTTTCCCTTTCTTATTCTTTACTACCCTCCTGTAGACTTCCCTCTCCTGTCTTTTTTTTTTTCAGCCAGCATAACTCCCTTTAGTATTTCTTATAGGGTCAGTCTCTTGTTGACATTATTTTTCTGCATTTGTCTGTCTGTAAAAATTTTAATCTCTCCCTCAGTTTTAAAGGACAATTTGGCTGCGTACAGAATTCCTGGTTAGAAGTCTTTCTCTTTCAGGATCTTTATATATCATACCACTGCCTTCTCGCCTCCATAGTGCCAGTTGAGGAGTCTGAAGTCAGTCTTATGTGGTTTCCCTTGTATGTAGAAGATTGTTTTTTCTTGCTGCTCTCCGGATTTTCTGCTACTCTTCAACATTTGACAGATTGATAATTAGTAGGTGTCTTGGGGTAGGTCTATTTGGACTCATTCTATTTGTAGTTAGTTGGGCTTCTTTGATTTGCATATCTGTTTCTTTTATGAGGGTTGAGAAGTTTTCTTCCATTATATCCTCCACTAATCTTCCTAGCCCTTTTCTCTTCTTCTGGGACACTGATGATTCTTATTTGTGTGCTTTGTTTTGTTCATCACTTCCCTGAAATCTAATTCAAATTTTTCCATGTTTTTTTTTTTGCTATTTGCTCTTTTGTGTGTTTGAAACCAGTTGTCCTGTCCTCTAGTTCACTTATTCTTTCTTTTGCATCCTTCATATCTGCTGTCGTGCATCTCTAGTATATCTTTGAATGGGCTACAGCATCTTCAATCTCTATGATACCTGCTATTTTTGTTTATTCTTTCAAATTCCTCTTTATGCTCTTCTAGTATTTTTCTAATCTTCTTTATGTCATTAGTCATCCCACTGATTGTATTTAATAAAGTAATATGAACATCTTTGATTAGTTGTTCCAAAGTCTGTCTCCTCCAGTGTTTTAATTTGGTCATCTTGCTGGGCTATTTCTGTCTGCATCTTCATATACTTAGGATCTTCTGTTGCCTTCGAGGCATGTAAATATCTTGTAGGGTTACTTTGTTATTATTATTTTTTCTTTTCTTATTTATTTACTTATTTTTTCCTGTAGGGTTACTTTGAAGTTGATTTCCTTCAATAGTCTAAGCTTTTTATTTGTGGGACAGCTGTGGAGCAGGATGCAGGGCATGGGGAGGGGCACAAGAGTGCAGTGATGGATTGTGGTGCAGGTATAGGAATGGATTGGGGACACTATGCTGGTGCCTGTGAGTGTGGGGTACAGCTCAGGCAGGCCTTGGAGCACAGGAGCAAGGTGTAGCATAGGGGCATGAGGTAGGGCATGGTGGGAGGTAGATGTGGTGCTGTGCAGATGCATGGGGGCTGGTGCACAGGCAGGATGTGGGTGGGTGCATGGAGCAAGGGGGTTGTGGATACCAGGGTGTGGGGTATGGGGCAGAGGTTAGGACACAGGCAGGGCAGGGTGTGGGTATACTGCTGCACATGGGGGGGTGCTCAGGAGAGCCAGAATGTAAATGTGTGGATGTACAGGGTCAGGACACAGGTCACAGGGATGCAAGACATGGGTCAGAGTAGATGTATGCTATGTAGGGTGGGACTATGTAGCATGGATGTGCATGTGAGTAACTGCCAGGTGTGGGAACAGGGTGTGCATGTGTGTGGGGCATGGGGGGGTAGGGTCAAGAATTCAGTGCACAGAAGCATGGATGCCCAGCAGGGAGGATGTAGCTGTGAGCATGTGCGGGTGTGGTAGGCAGAGCCCTGGCATGTGCATGCACAGAGTTCAGTGGCAGCAGTGCAGGGTTGCATATGTGTGGGCTTGGGACAGCTGTGGCCTGGATGCACAGGTCAGCGCTTGTCTAGAGCTGGGGGCATGGTGTGTGTGCAGATCTGGGGGTGGGGGTGGATGCTGATGTACATGTGTGCAGAGCTCAGGGCGGGTGAGACCAGGTTGTCACTGTATGAGCTGGGGGTGGGTATGTCCTGGGAATGAAGGTGATTGCCTGCAGCCCAGGTGCTCAGGTAACTGCCTGTAGGGGGCAGGGAGGGGGAGATGGGGTTCTAGTTGCAGGTCATGGGTTCGCAGGACTCAGGAGACTGTGTGCTTCTGTGGGAGGGGTTGGTTGGGCTGGGGAAGGTGTGCATTCACACAGGGTTTGGGAGTGGGACAAAGATGTTCAGGGGGTTTGGGTGAGGGTGCTTGGAGTGTGGTGGGGGTGCAGGTCACGGGGTTCAGGTACATGGGGTGTGAGGTGAGTTGCAGGGCGGCACATGTGAGGGTAGTATGTTCAAGAAGGCAGCTTGGCTTATTTCCTTGTCCCGTCTCTGTGCACTCCTGAGGGCTCTGGGCTTCCATTTGGAAAGGGGTGCATTAGGCTGTTTGCTTTAGCTGGATGGTCTCCAGTTCTCTGTGTCTCAATTCTTAAAGCTTTTGCAACCAGAACCTCCCTATGTGGTGTAGAAGGCTCTCCCAGGTTGCTTACACCCTGGAATCACCATCCCAGTTGCTTTCACATCACTTCTCTCGCTGTTCCTTGGAGGATGGGTGAACTCGACCAGTCTTTTTCCATTATCCTACCCAAGAGCTTGAATTTTTTAGATCTTTGACTCTTTTAGTTATTATAAATGGAATATTTTTCTTGATTACCTCAGATAGCTCCTGATTTTTTGTGTTGCTCTTGTATACTTCCACTTCACTGAACTCATTTATTACCTCAAGTAGCTTTGTTATGTTTTTATTCTTCTGGATTTTCTAAATATAGAATCATGTCTTCTGCAAATGGTGAAAACTTTACTTCTTTCTTTCCAATTTAGATGCCTTTTATTTCTTTTTCTTTCCTAATTGCTATAGCTAGAACTTCTAGCACAATGTTGAATAATAATAGTGATAGTGGGGATTTTTGTTATTTCCCAGTCTTAGAGGGAAAGCTTTCAGTCTCTCACCATTAAGTATGATGTTAGCAGTTTCATATATGCTCTTTATCATGTTGAAGAAGTGAAGAGTTTTATTTATTTTTTTGTTTGTTTTGCATGGGCAGGCACCAGGAGTGAAGTGTTTTTATCTTGTATTTGTCAAATGTCTTTTCTGCATCTATCAGGGTGATTGTGTATTTTTTCCCTTTTGATTTGCTTATGTGGTGTATTACATTAATTGATTTTCTTTTGTTGAACCACCCTTGCATACCTGGGATAAACCTACTTGATCATGTTCTATTGCAAATATTTTGTTGAGGATTTTTGCATCCATTGTTTTCCTTTCTTATAGTATCTATCAGACCTTGGTATTAGGGTGATATTTGCTTCATAGAATGAGTTAGGTAGTGTTCCCTTCTCTTCAATTTTTTGGAAGAGTTTGAGCAGCACTTGTATTAATTCTTAGAATGCTTGGTGAAATTCACCTGTGAAGCCATCTGGTCCTGGGCTTTTCTTTGTTGGGACATATTTGATGACTGATGTACTCTTTTTTGTTTTAATTGATTTGTTGAAGTCTATTTCTTCTCTAGCTGGTGTAACTTTCTAGTATTTCTAGGAAGTTGTGCCGTTGGATCTAAGTTGTCTAGTTTGTTGGCATACAGTGTTCATACTGTCCTCTTATGGTATGTTTATTTCTTTGGGATCTGTGGTAATGATTCCCCTTCTCATTTATGATTTTATTTATTTGCATCTTCTGTCGATTTTTATTGATCTTCTCAAAGAACCAATTTTTGGTTTTATTGATTCTATTATTTTTATTCTCCATTTCATTAATTTCTGCTCTAATCTTTGCCATTTCTCTCCTTCTGCTTGATTTGCAATTAGTTTGCTGTTCTTTCTCTAGCTTCTTGAGGTGTTCAGTTAGGTCTTTGACTTTAGCTCTTTCCTCTTTTTTTCTTGTTTTTGCATGGGCAGGCACTGGGAATCAAACCCGGGTCTCTGGCATAGCAGGCGAGAACTCTGCCTTGAGCCACCACTGTGGCCCACCCTTTCCTCCTTTTTAATGTAGGCATTTAGGATTATAAAATTACCTCTCAGCACTGTCTTTGCTGCAACCCTTAAGTTTTGATATGTTTTATTCTCACTTTCATTGGTCTTGAGATATTTACTAATGTCTCTTACAGTGTCTTCATTGACCCACTGATTAAGAGTGTTTTTTTTTTAACCTCTATATATTTGAGAATTTTCTGGCTCCCTAGTTATTACTGATCTCCTGCTTCATTCCATTTTGATCAGAAAAAGTGTGATGTATAATTTCAGTCTCTTTATCATGCCCCAGCATGTGGTCTACCCTAGAGAATGGTCCATGAGCCCTTCAGAATAATGTATATCCTGCTCTTATCAGGTGCAGTGTTCTGTATATGTCTGTTAGGTTTAGTTCATGCATCATATTATAAGTTTTCTGCTTCCTTATTGATCCTCTGTTTAGATATCTTAAGTATTGGAGAGTGGGCTGTTGAAGTCTCCCACTAGTACTGTAGAGACATCTATTACTCCCTTCACTTTCACCACTGTTTGCCTCTTGTATGTTGGGGCACCTTGGTTAAAGGCATAAATATATATTATTATTATTTCTTCTTGGTGAATTGTCCATTTTATTAATATGTAGTGTCCTTTATCTCATAAGGCATCTTTCCATTTGAAGTGTCTTCTCCGGGGGAGAGGGCTTCCCTTACTCTTCCAGTCCTCAGCCATTAATTGGAGAGAACTAGGCCAACTCAAAGCTGCCAGTCTCGCAAGGGGAGGATGGGCCAGGAGCCACAGCGAGTTCACTCACTGCAATTTCTCGATCATAGTTGCTCTGTTTCTTTGTCCATCTCTTCTTTCCATGTTGCAATAGTCCTTCCCTGGTGTCCCAATTCCCAGAACCTCTACTTTGGACAGCTTCTGCCTGTTCCCTATTTGTTTTTGGTAGAGGAATGAACTCTGTCTCTCTTTATTCCACCATCTTCCTGAATCCCATAAATTTTTATATGTTGTGTTCTCATTTTTTCTTGAAATATTTGCTGATCTCTTACAATTTCTTCTTTGACACACTGATTAAGAGTATGTTGTGTTTAACCTCAATATATTTGTGAGTCTCACTGTTCTCTTCCTGTTACTGATTTCTAGCTTCATTCCTTTATCATCAGATTAAGTGCTTTGTATAATTCTGAACTTTTTAATTTATTGAGACATGTTTTGTGGCCCCACATGGAAAATGATTCATGGACACTTGAGAAGAATGTATATCCTGCTGTTTTGAGGTGTAATGTTCTGTATATGTCTGTTAGGTCTAGTTAACTTATCTTTTTCTTTGAGCTCTCTGTTTCCTAATTGATCCCCTATCTAGATATTTTATTGGTATAATGAAGTCTCCAACTATTATTGTAGAGAGGTTTATTTCTTCCTCCAGTTTTGCCAATGTTTACCTCATGTAATTGGGACATCCTGGTCAGGTGTTTAAATATTTATCATTATTATATCTTCTTGAGGGATTGTCCTTTTATTAACATAATACCCTTCCTTGTCTCTTTTAACATTTTCCATTTAAAGTCTATTTTATAGTTACCCCAGATTTTTCTTGGATAATGTTTGCATGGAATATTTTTTTCCAGCCTTTCACTTTCAACCTATTTGAGTCCTTGGCCCAAGGTGAGTCTTTCACAAACAGCATATAGATGGATCATATTTTTTAACCATTCTGCCAGTCTCTCTCTCTTTTTTATAATATTTTTAATTTTTTTAAAACATAACAACATACAAAAACAAACATTCCTACCATATGATCATTCCATTCTTGGTACATAATCAATAACTCATAATATCATCATATAGTTGTATATTCATCACTATGATCATATCGTAGAACATTTGCATCAATTCAGAAAAAAAAAAGAAAAAGAAAAAAAAAAACCATACATACCATACCTCTCACCCCTCCCTCTCATTGACTGCTAGTATTTTCATCTACCCAATATATTTTAGCCCTCGTTTCCCCTGTGTATTTTCTATACCCCTTATCCCTCCCTTTCATTAATGACTAGCATTTCAGTCTACTAAATTTAACATTTGTTGCCCCTATTATTTATTTATTTTTAATCCATATGTTGTACTCATCTGTTCATACTGTAGATAAAAGGAGCATCAAACACAAGGTTTTCACAGTCACACTGCAAAAGCTGTATCATTATACAATCATCTTCAAGAAACATGGCTACTGGAACACAGCTCTACATTTTCAGGCACTTCCCTCCAGCCTCTCCATTATAAAGGTGATATCTATATAATGTGTAGGGGCAAGAGTTAAAATGAGACCCGCAGAATTTGTTGGGAGCAGCTGGCATCAGGGTGGTGGCGGCAGTAAACTGTGGAGATTGTTATGTAGAGCAGTCTGGGAGGAAAAGAATGTTTACCCCAAATGGTTATGTTAAGGATGAAGGAAGAGAGCACTGGAAATTAAGCACTCTGATTCCTCCAGAAATGCATGCATGCCTTTTGTCACCCTGTAATATATAGACTGGATCTGGTTAAGAATAAAGTTGTCTGTTGTTTGTTATGGCTGATCTTCAGACCCCCTGATCCCATCTGTCTCTTTCTCATCATTCCTTAATATCCTTCGAGCTCTGTTCCATAGGAAGCAACATCTGGTGCCCAACATGGGGCTCAAAGAAGAAGAAGAAGACTCCGAAACAATATTAAGGAACCAAGGAAAAGTCTCTGTTAGAGGGACATTTGTTCAGCCAATAGAAGAGGATTCGAGTCATTGGTAAGTAAGCATTTTCCTTGTAGCATCAGAGTAATGGGTAATCACAATGGGTGGCTGGAGGCATATGCTTTTGTGTTGAAAACATTGTTAGAAGCTACTGGCTTCTCTGTTAAAACATCTGAATCATTAAGCTTATTTGATCTCATTCAAGAGCATTGTTTTTGGTTTCACCCTGAGGGTTGTAATGTTTTGAATTTAAAACAATGGCATTTAGTTATGAAGGCTCTTCGAAGGGCTTATCAAAAAGGGGAGACTGTCCCATTATCAGTGTGGGCCTTGTGTCATCAAATAGCTGCAGCATTAGATCCCTTACAGTCAGAAAGCAAAGATGGGAAACTGTGATTTTTTTTCCTGAAAAAACTCTGTGACTGCAGATGCAGATGAAAAGGGAATAAAACTTAACGAGGAGGAGGGTGTAAGTACAGATGAGGGAGATGTTAAATCTATGCACTCTCAGTGTTCTTACACCAGAGCCCATACCAACCCTTTTTTAAACAAGGCTAGTTTTACTTGCCCTCAAGACTTCCCAGACTCTTATCAAACAAAAGCTACTAATGTGTCTACTTTACATCAACACAATTCCATATTCCCTGCACAAATTTACAATCCACCTTCTGCCCCTATGCCCAGTCCCTTAATTTCACAGCCTCCTCAGAATCCATTTTTTACAGATACTGGCTATTCAGTTATATATATGAATCATGTAATAGTACCAAAGCCTATATCCAAAACACCTATAATGAAATGTTTACTACAGGGATCTCAGCAAGGTGACAGTTAATTACTTGCCTCCCGATCAAGATAATCCTCAGGGCACTTTGGAAATTCATCATAAGCCCATTCCTTTTAAATTGTTAAAAGATTTGAAACAAGCTTGTGCCCAGTATGGAGTGAATTATCCATATACTACAGGTCTAGTCCAGGGCATGGCTCATGTTGATAGATTAATTCCTTGGGATTGGGAGATGCTGGCCAGAACTGTTTTAAGTACAGCTGAATTTCTACAATTTAAAACATGGTGGACTGATGAAGCTAATCAATTGGCTAGGAGGAATGCTAATGACCAACCTTCAGTGTTAATAATAGCAGAACAAATCATGGGCACTGGCCAATGGGCAGGTATTGAAAGACAGTTACAATACGATGATAGAGTTATCATCTAAGTCAGAATGGCCTGCCTTGCAGCTTGGTGAAGAATTTCTGCACCAGGACAGCCTGCTTTAACTTTTGCTAAAGTAATTCAAGGAAATAATGAGCCATATGTCGAATTTGTGGCACGTCTAACAGACATGATTCAAAAAAACTGTGCAGGTACCTAAAGCCCAAGATTTAATTTTTTAAGAAATTTTTATTAATTAAAAAAAAATTACAAGAAAGAAATGCAAACATTCCCAACACATACACTCATCAATTCACAATATCATCACATAGTTGCATATTCATCTTCATGATCATTTCCCAGAATGTTTGCATCAATTCAGAAAAAATAATAAAAAGACAACAGAAAAATAAAACAAAAACAGAAAAAAAATTTTTACATACCATACCCCTTACCCCTCCCTTTCATTGATCACTAGCATTTCAAACTAAATTTATTTTAACATTTGTTCCCCCTGTTATTTATTTTTATTTCATATGTTCTACTCATCTGTCAACAAGGTAGATAAAAGGAGCACCAGACACAAGGTTTTCACAATCACACAGTAACATTGTGAAAGCTATATCATTATACAATCATCATCAAGAAACATGGCTACTGGAACACAGCTCTACATTTTCAGGCAATTCCCTCCAGCCTCTCCATTACATCTTGGAGAGGTGTAATGTGATACAGTGATATCTACTTAATGCGTAAGAATCACCTCCAGGATAACCTCTCGACTCTGTTTGGAATCTCTCAGCCATTGACACTTTGTCTCATTTCACTCTTCCCCCTTTTGGTCGAGAAGGTTTTCTCAATCCCTTGATGCTGGGTCTCAGCTCATTCTGGGATTTCTGACCCACGTTGCCAGGAAGGTCCTCACCCCTGGGAGTCATGTCCCACGTAGACAGGGTGATGGTGGTGAGTTTGCTTGCTGTGTTGACTGGAGAGAGAGGCCACATGTGAGCAACAAAAGAGGTTCTCTTGGGGGTGACTCCCAGGCCCAACCTTAAGTAGGCTTGACCTATCCCCCATGGGGCCAAGTTTCACATGAACAAACCCCAAGACTGGGGGCTCAGCCCACAGCCTCGGCCATCCACACTGCCTGTGAGAACATCAAGAATTCAACTTGGGGAAGTTGAGTTTTTCCCCATTCTCATCATTCCCCAAAGGGGACCTTGCAAATACATTTCCATTCACTGATCAGATCACTCTGGGATTCATCAGGGTATCACCTGGATGAACCAACAAAATCTCACGTCCTACCCAAAGTTCCATGTACTTAAGGTGTTCGACCAACCATCCACATAAGTCATATTAGGAGATGCACTAGTCAAAATATAAATCTGTACCAAGTTAACACTTTTTGCTTTAGTCTTACATACAAGTTGAAATTTTAAAATATTAATCACCATCTATTTCAGCACACTGCAGTAATGACACTCCTTTGTTCCTCCTCATGCAAAAACACCTTCCAAATCTGTACATTTAGTCACCATCACCATACACTCCAGGCATCCCTAGACTATACCATCTCAATCCCCATCGTCCATCCTTCCTTGTGATCTCATCTATGCCCCAGCCCTCCTCCCTCCATCACTCTCACATTCAGTCCCATTCAGTGTTCCAACATAACTGTATTACAGTTAGGAAATACTGCACCGTCCATCTCCGAGTCTTTATATTCAGTCCTGTTGCACAATCTGTAACAGGCCAGCTCCAACCACCCAACATCCCACCCCTTTTCCATCTCCTAATGGTCTCTGCCACCAAACAAATACTCCAAGTTCAGTCACCAATGTCAGTTCACATCTGTGAGACCATACAGCTCCTGTCCCTTTGTTTCTGGCCAATCACACTCAGCACAATATCCCCAAGGTCCACCCATGTTGCCACACACTTCACAACTCTATTCTGTCCTACAACTGCACAACATTCCATCCCATGCATACGCCACAGTTTGCTTAGCCAACCATCTGCCGATGGACACCTTGGCTGTCTGCATCTCCTGGCAACTGTAAATAATGCTGCTACAAACATTGGTGTGCAAATGTCCATTTGTGTCCTTGCCCTCATGTCCTTCGAGTAGAGACAGCATATAGATGGGTCTTGTTTTTTAACCCATTCTGACAGGCTATGTCTTTTGATTGGGGAGTTTAATCCATT
>PVIY010025128.1:0-37128 GCA_004026745.1 Myrmecophaga tridactyla
AAAAAAAATTTTACATACCATACCCCTTACCCCTCCCTTTCACTGATCACTAGCATTTCAAACTAAATTTATTTTAACATTTGTTCCCCCTATTATTTATTTTTATTCCATACGTTCCACTCATCTGTTGACAAGGTAGATAGAAGGAACATTAGACACAAGGTTTAAACATTGGTGTGTAAATGTCCATTTGTGTCCTTGCCCTCATGTCCTTTGAGTAGAGACAGCATATAGATGGGTCCTGTTTTTTAATCCATTCTGCCAGACTATGTCTTTTGATTGGCGAGTTTAATCCATTAACATTCAGTGTTATTACTGCATGGGTAGTACTTTCTTCTACTATTTTGCCTTCTGGATTTTATATGTCATATCTAATTTTCCTTTTTACCTTTACTCATAGTCTTCCTTTCTACACTCTTCTCCACACCTCTCTCTTCTGTCTTTTTATCTGTCTCTAGTGCTCCCTTTAGTATTTCTTGAAGAGCTGGTCTCTTGGTCACAAATTCTCTGTGATTTTTTGTCTGAAAATGTTTTAATTTCTCCATCATTTTTGAAGGACAGTTTTGCTGGATATAGAATTCTTGGTTGGCAGTTTTCCTCTTTTAATAATTTAAACATATCATCCCACTGTCTTCTCACCTCCATAGTTTCTGCTGAGAGATCTGTGCATAGTCTTATTGGGCTTCCCTTGTATGTGATGGATTGCTTTTCTCTTGCTGCTTTCAAGATCCTCTCTTTCTTTGACCTCTGACATTCTGATTAGTAAATGTCTTGGAGTACATCTATTTGGATCTATTCTCTTTGGGGTATGCTGCACTTCTTGGGTCTGTAATTTTAAGTCTTTCATAAGAGTTGGGAAATTTTCAGTGGTAATTTCATTAGTTTTTCTCCTCCTTTTCCCTTCTCTTCTCCTTCTGGGACACCCACAACATGTATATTTGTGGGCTTCATATTGTCTTTCAATTCCCTGAGTCCCTGCTCATATTTTTCCATTTTTTCCCCTATATTTTCTTTTTCTTGCCGGATTTCAGATGTTCCGCCCTCCAGTTCACTAATCCTATGTTCTGTCTCTTGAAATCTACCATTGTAGGTTTCCATTGTTTTTTTCATCTCTTCCACTTTGCCTTTCATTCCCATAAGTTCTGTGATTTGTTTTTTCAGACTTCAATTTCTTCTTTTTGTTCATTCCTTGCCTTCTTTATATCCTCCCTCAATTCACTGATTTGGTTTTTGATGAGGTTTTCCATGTCTGTTCATATATTCTGAATTAATTGTTTCAACTCCTGTATGTCATTTGAATTGTTGGTTTGTTCCTTTGACTGGGCCATATCTTCAATTTTTCTAGTGTGATTTGTTATTTTTTGCTGGTGTCTGGGCATTTAATTAGTTTATTCTGGAGATTGCTTTCACTTCTTTTACCTAGGGTTTTCTTGCTGGATGAATTTGTTGTCTCCCTGTTCTTTGACATTCAGTTCAGCTTTATCTGGACCTCTAGCTTAAGTTTTGTTTAACAGAGGAGAATTTTTCAGTTCTTGTTTTCTTGTTTCTTGCCCTGCTTGTGTGGTGCATTTTTTTCTCCCATATTTAGGCGGATCTACTTAGATATTATAGACCCCAGCCAGATTTTCCCAGACCAAACTGTCCTCCTATCAGGAGGAAAGAGTCACCTGCGTTGGTTTTCCCGGAGGGTGAGACCCAGTAGGTTGAAAGACTTTCCCGTGAAGTCTCTGGACTCTGTCTTTCTTATCCTGCCCAGTATGTGGCGCTTGTCTGCCTGCAGGTCCCACAAGCGTAAGATGATGCGGTACCTTTAACTTTGGCGTACTCTCCCTGCTGGGGACATGGTGGAGACAGATGAGAGGTTGTAGGCTGGTTTTAATGGCTTCAAATTACCAAGCCCTGGTGTCTGAATTCCTTGAGGGAGGGATTCCACCTGAATTGGGCTTCACCCCTCCCTTGGGGAAGGCACAGTGTCCAGATAAGCCCCCAAAAGAGCTCACTTCTGCCTATGCCTGGGGCAGTTGCAGCCTGAGAAGTCGTCCTGCCGCTATATCCAAAAGCAGTCAAGCCTTTGTAGAAACACAGCCACAAACCTCTGTTTCCTTTTTTTTCCCCCCTTTTTCCATCAGCCCTGCCCCCTTGGCACCGGGGCAAAAATGAGCAACCTCTGCTTTGACCAGGTTCACCTAAACTGGGGGCCTATTTTTAGTTGTCAGAATTTGTTAATTAATTCCACAGTTGGCGTTTGATTGTGCTCAGTCCCTGCTGCTGGTAAAGTCCTTTCTTTTCCCCTCTGGGAAGCACCCTGTGGGGGAGGGGTGCCGGCTGCTGTGGCTTGGGGAACTCACGGTTCTGGGGGGACTCGCAGCCAGTCCAGCTGGTCCAGACTGGGGTACGCTGTGTGTCCGGTCACTGATGTGGCCCCAGGAGCTGTTCTGTACTGTTTCTGGTTATTTAGTAGTTGTTCTGGAGGACGAATTAAATGCGCATGTTGTTAAGCCGCCATCTTGACCCAGAAGTCTGTCTTTTCACCCTTTTGACAAGGTTCTTTGAAACACAAAAGTCTTCGGTTTGAGGAGATCCAATTTATTTTTTTTCTTTTGTTGCTTATACTTTGGGTATTAGGTCTATGAAACCATCACTTATCACAAAATCTTGGAAGATGCTTTCCTACATTTTCTAGGAGCTCTATGGTCCTGGCTTTTATATTTACCTCTTTGATCCTTTTAAGTTAGTTTTTATGTAAGGTATGAGATAGGGGGCTTCTTTCATCCTTCTAGATATTGATATCCAGTTCTCCCAGCACTATTTGTTGAAGAGACTGTTCTGTCCCTGTTGAGTGGACTTGATAGTCTTGTCAAAAATCAGTTTAACTTTCAGGAAGATGGCAAAATAGGGAGTTTCCGGGCTTACACCTCTCCCCAAAATAGCTAATGGACAGGCAGAACTGTTTGAAACAACTATTCTGGGGATTCGGAGACCAGGGGAGTATGGCACAGCATCTAGGAAAAAGCAGGACTAAGAGACTGAGAAACTGAATTTAAAAACTGTGAGTAACTCAAATGGCCAAGGCTCCTGGTGTCCATCTCCCACCTTCAGGCAAGAACATTTGGATTGGCCAGGTTCCTGCAGTGGTGGGCTGCTGCAAACTGGAGGGACACAGAAGCCTTTCTCCTGAAGAACAGAAGGGGACACAGACCAGTACTGAGAGAACTATTAGCTGGCGAATTTAGACTGCTGGGTACCACTACCTTAGCCTGTCCTGGTCAGGTGATGCTTGCACCATTAGAGGCAGAGCCACCAGAGAGCTAAAAATACCCTGCTTTCTTAGGCCTGTAGGGAAAAGGATGCCGAAAAGCACCATCTGCTGAGAAGCCTAGGAAAGCGCACTTTTGGGAAGCCATCATAAAGGCTTCTTGGAGAAGAACACCATTTGCTGAGCAAGCCAGGAAAACATACCCTTGTGGAACTGAAATAAAGGCTTTCTGTTCTTTCCTGACTCTCTCCCCAGTGCCTTCTGGAACTGGTCTGTGTCACCAGCATGGGTCCCTGGCCCTGTTTTACCTGACATACTGATGAACCAAGGCTCAATGAAGAGCCTTAAGACAAACACAGTCAGTAACAAAATCTTAGGTAACGGAGAGAAACTTCAGGATTATCTCATCAAGATAATCAGCTACCCATATATCTGCAAAAAATTACAAGCCATAATTAGAAACAGGAAGGTATGGTCTAATTACACAAACAGATTTAAAAGACGCCAACCTATTCAAACATATTTACATTTTTAATGCGATCCAAATAAAAATTCCAACACCTTTCTTTACAGAAGTTAAAAAGTATAATCAAATTCATAAGGAAGGTAAAAAGACCCCAAATAGCTCAATTCATTCTGAAAAAGAACAAAGTTGGAGGACTAACATCTCCAGATTTCAAAACCTACTACAAAGCTACAGTAATCAAAATAGCAAGCACTAAGCACTTTCTTTTAATGCAATTTTATTGAGATACATTCACACACCCCACATAATCCATCCAAAGAATACAATCAGTGTATTTCACAGTATCATCAAATAGTTGTGCATTACCACAATCAATTTTAGAACATTTTTATTACTTCAAAAAAAGAAAAAGAAAACCCAAAGCAAAAGCAATGAAAAAAGAAATAGATAAATGGGATCTCCTCAAAATTAAACACTTTCGTGCATCAAAGAACATTGTTAGGAAAGTAAAAAGGCACCCTATGCAATGGGAAACAATATTTGGAAACCACATATCAGATAAGGGTTTAATATCCAGAATATATAGAAATTCTACAATTCAACAACAAAAACACAAACAATCCAATGAAAGAATGGGCAAAAGACATGAACTGACACTTTTCAGAAGAGAAAATACAAATGGCTAAAAGTCACATGAAAAGATGCACAACTTCACAGGCTATTAGGGAAATGCAAATCAAAACCACAATGAGATATCATCTCACACCCACTAGAATGGCCATTATCAAGAAAACAGAAAAGGACAAGTGCTAGAGAGGATGTGGAGAAAGAGTCACACTTATCCACTGTTGGTAGGGATGTAAAATGGTGCAACTGCTCTGGAAGGCAGTTTGGCAGTCCCTCAGGATGCTAAATATAGAATTGCCATATGATCCAGCAACCCCATCTATTCAGAGGACATGAGAGCAAGGACACAGACATTTGCACACCAATGTTTATTGCAGTATTATTTACAATTGCCAAGAGATGGAAACAGCCCAAATGTCCATCAACTGAGAACTGGCTAAACAAGCTGTGGTGTATATATATGATGGAATATTATGCAGCTATAATACAGAATAAAGTCATGAAGCATGCAACAACATGGCTGAAACTTGAGAACATTATGTTGAGTGAAATTAGCCAGAAACAAAAGGACAAATACTATATGGTCTCACTAATACAAACTAACATTAATGAGTGAAATTTGAGAGTAAAGTTAAGAACACAGGTTAACAGGAGATAGAAAGAGGGTAGAGATTTGGCATTTGGTGCTGAAGAAATACAGAATGTACAACAGGACTGATTTAAAAAATTCAGAAATGGGAAACACAATACTATCTGACAGTAGCACAATAATTTAAGTATACGAAATGACGCTGAATGTGAGTATGGTTGAGGAAGAAGGGCTGGGGGCACATATGAAACTAGAAGGAAAGATAGAGGATAAAGTCTGAGATGGTACAATTTAGGGATACCTAGAATGGACAATGATGGTGATTAAATGTACAAATAAAAAAAAACATTTTTTGCGTGAGGGAGAACAAATGAATGTCAACATTGCAAGGAACTGAAAATGAATGGTATGCGGGGAAGAAAGTACAATCAATGCAAGCTAGGGTCTGTAGTCAACAGGAACATTGTAATATGCTTCCACTGAATATAACAAAAGCATTATGCCAAAACTAAATGTCAACAGGCAGGGGACACATTGAGGAGGGGTATAGATTCTTTGCGGAAGAAAAAGAAATGTCTTCATGTAGATTATGGTGATGAAGGCATGTCTATTTACTTAGGTTGGATTGTATGTGTGAATAAAACTAAAAATGAACAGAGAGAAACAAGTACTAGAGAAAATGTGGAGAAAAAGATGTACCTGGTATATCTTTGGTAGAAAAACAGAAGTGCAGCCACTCTAGAGGGCGGTGTGGTGTTTCCACAGGAGGCTAGGGGTGGGGTTGCCATATGATCCGGGGACCCCATTGCTAGGTATGTACCTAGAGGAACTGAGAGTGGGACTTGAATGGACATTTGCACACTGGTGTTTATGGTGACAGTGTTCATGATTCACAATGAATGAGGTGGTCTAAGGGTATGTGACTGAGGAATGGAAGGGAGAACTGTAGTGTTTACATACAATGGACTACTAAACAGCTGTAATAAGTAATGAAATTGTGGGGCAAGCAACTAGGCAAATGAACCTTGAGAACAGTTTGTTGAATGAAATGTCATACAAAAAGACAAATATTAATTGCTGAGTGTATGTGTTGGGAATGTTTGTGTTTCTTGTAATTTTTTTTAATTAATAAAAAATTAAAAAAAAAAGACAAATATTATCATACCTCACTCATACGGACTAACTAAAATATACAAACTCAGAGAACTGAACTCAAAAGCATGGGCTATTAGGTTGGGGCATATTGTAAAGGGTCCTAGATTGTAAGCTCTTACATCAGTCACATATATTCAGGAGTTGTAACTGTTATTTCTAAATTCTGAGATACTGAGCTATTAGTGTATAACCTGGTCTTTTCCCTAAGACTTTGGATATTTATGTGACACCGGAGACTCAGAGTTAGAGCACTGAAGTTATGAATGTCACTATTACCCCTTATAGCAACTGTTTTTAAAAGTTCAAAAGAGATTAGGCTTTGACTAGAGATATGAATGAAGCTGATATGGATAGGACTAAGGTAAATCAGAATACAGGGTAAAGGACATTATGGTCTTATTTTAAACTTCAACTTCTGTGAGTCCAACGGAGATGTTTATTTGGTGCAAAATTTATATTGCCACATTATCTAATTTAACTTGTATGGTCAGTTTAATTGAACACCATAATAATATAGAATCTTGAGTAGGGTATAAGATCTTGTTGGTTTGCCCAGGTTAGTGAAATGCCCCAAAATATCCCAGAGTAATTTGGGCAGAGAATAAAAAAGTATTTGCAAAGCCCCCTTGGGCTAGCAAACCAGAACAGGTAGTGAATAAGAAAGAATTTGCAAAGTCCCCTTTGGGGACTGGAGAGAAAGGGGGAAATATTAGACTTTCTCATCTGGGGAATTCCTGATATTCTTATTAAGCAGGGGAGACAAGCAAGGGATCAAGGCTGATCCCTTGATCTTGGAGTTTGCTGCTATGAAACTTATTCCTGCAAAGGAGAAGCTAAGCTTACTTCCAATTACGCCTAAGAGTCACCTCCGGAGAACATCTTTTGTTGCTCAGATGTGGCCTCTCTCCCAGAGCCAACTAAGCAGGTAAATTCACTGCCCTCACCCCTACATGGGACATGACTTCCAGGGGTGTAAACTTCTCTGGCAACATGGGACAGGACTGCTGGGATTCGCTGGGACCCAGCATCATGGGATTGAGAAAGCCTTCTTGAACAAAAGGGGAAAGAGAGAAATTAAACAGAGTTGAGAGGTTATTATGGAGGTTATTCTTATGCATTATATAGATATCCCCTTTTAGTTTATGGTGTATTGGAGTAGCTAGAGGGAAGTACCTGAAACTGTTGAACTGTGTTCCAGTAGCCTTGATTCTTGAAGATGATTGTTTAACTACATAGCTTTTACAATGTAATGGTGTGGTTCTGAAAACCTTGTGTCTGATGCTCCTTTTAACCAGGGTATGGACAGATGAGTAAAAAAAAAAAAGATAAAAAATAAATGAATAATCAGGAGTGATGCAAATTTTCTAAAAATGACCATGGCAATGAATACACAACTATATGAAGATATTGTGAGCCACTGACTGTATACTCTGGATAGACCGTATGTCTGTGAAGATATCTCAATAAAATATTAAAAACAAAGCATGTTGGGATTTCATACCTAGCAGAGCAGCTCCCTTGCTGCAATCTATTGAAAGTCAGCCCTCGACACACACACACACACACACACACACACACACAAACAAACAAAAAACAAAGCAAAACATCCCTGTTCTAGTTTGCTAGCTGCTGGAATGCAAAATACCAGAAACAGAATGGCTTTTAAAAAGGGGAATTTAATAAGTTGCTAGTTTACAGTGATTAGGCTGAGAAAATGTCCCAATTAAAACAAGTCCATAGAAATGTCCAATCAAAGGCATCCATCCAGGGAAAGATATCTTGGTTCAAGAAAGCCGATGAAGTTCAGGGTTTCTCTCTCAAGTGAGAAGGCACATGGCGAACACAGGGCTTCTCTCTCAGCTGGAAGGGCACATGGTGAACGCGACATCATCTGCTAGCTTTCTCTCCTGGCTTCCAGTTTCATGAAGCTCCCTGGGAGGAGTTCTCCTTCTTCATCCCTAAAAGTCGCTGGTTCATGGATTCTGCTTCATGGTGTGGCAGCATTCTCTGCTCTCTCTGAATCTCCTTCATTCTCCAAAATGTTGCTTCTTTTATAGGATTTCAGAAACTAATAAAGACCCACCCAAATGGGTGGAGACATGTCGTCACCTAATCCAGCTTAACAACCACTCTTGATTGGGTTACATCTCCAGGGAGCTGATCTAATTACAGATTCAAATATACAGTACTGAATAGGGATTATTCTGTCTTTACGAAATGGGATTTTGATTAAAACATGGCTTTTCTAGAGGACATACATCCTTTCAATCCAGCACAATCCCATACCCCTTCTCCCCTCCATCATTGACTCCTAGCATTGGTGGGGTACATTTGTTACTATTGGTGAAAGAATATTAAGACATTACTGTTAACAATAGTCCATAGTTTGCAATAGGTGCATTTTCCCCGAAATACCACTCTATTATTAACTCCTTGTAATAGCGTTATACATTCGTTCTGGTTTGTGAAAAGACTTTTTCATATTTGTAATGTCAATCACAGTCATCATCTACCACAAGATTCACTGCATTATTCAGTCCCAGGTTTTAGTCTCTAGCTTCCCTTCTGGTAACATACATGACTAAATTTCCCATATGAACCACATACACAAACAATTCAGCACTGTTAATTATAACTCACAATAAGGTGCTACCATCACCCCTATCCATCTCCAAGCATTTAAATTCAACCTCGTTAAAAGTTAAGCAACTATTATGAACATGAATATTCCTCTGATCACTGTTTTAAAGGTAGCCTACAGATTCTGATAAATAGTATTTTATCATTATTTTTGTGATTTCAGGTTGCATTTTCACTTTCACCCAAGAATTGTTTTCTAGAAGGTGTTTTAAATTTCCAGATAGAAGGGTGTTTTTGTCTTTTGTTTTGTTAGTAATTTCTCATTTCATCACATTGTGCTGAGAGAATAATGCTTGTAATATTTTATCTTTATGGAATTTACTGAATATTACTTTGTAACCTAATATATCTTTTTTTGTGTGGAAAAAAATGGCAAGGCACTGGCACAAGGACAGACATATACACAAATGGAATAGAACTGAGAGCACAGAAATAAAACCATGCATTAGTATTTGGGACTTTAAATGTAAATGGATTAAATTCTCCAGTCAAATGTCAGAAATTGGCAGAATGGATAAAAAAGCATGACCCAACTATATGCTGTTTGTAAGAGACTAACCTTAAATTCAATGATACAAGTAGGTTGAAAGTGAAAGGAAGGAAACAAATATACCATTAAGTAGTTACAAAAAGAGAACTGCAGTAGCTAAACTAATATTGGATAAAACTGACTTAAAGTAGAAAACTGTTATGAGAGACAAAGACAAGCCATTATATATTAATAAAGTGGTCAATTCAATAAATATATGTAACAAAGTGTAACAAAGATAAATATATATGCTTCTAAAAGCAGATCCCCAAAACATATGAAGCAAATAGTGACAGATTTGAAGGGAGAAAATGATAGCTCTGCATAAACAATAGGAGACTTTAATATACCCCTTTCAATAACGGATAGAACATCTAGTCAGAAGAGCAACAAGGAAATATAAGATTTGAATGACTATAAAACAACTAGACCTAACAGACATATATAGAACACTTCACCCAACAACAAAAGTATACACATTTGTCTCAAGTTCACATGAATCATTCTCCAGCATATACCATATGTTAGGTCACAAAACAAGTCTCAACAAATTTAAAAATATTGAAATCATACAATGTATATTCTCTGACCACAAGGAATGAAGCTCTAAACCAACAACAGATGGTGAAATGGAGAATTACAAATATATGGATATTAAACTATATGCTCTTAAGCAACCAACAGGAAATCATGAGCAAAATTAGGAAATATCTTGAGGCAAACTGTATTAGTTAGGGTTCTCTAGAGAAAGAGAATTAACAGAAAACATTCACAAATACAAAATTTATAAAGGTGTCTCACGTAATCATAGGAATGCAGAGTCCAAAATCTGCAGGGTAGGCTGTGAAACCAGCAATTCTAATGGAGGATCTGGACGAACTCCACAGGAGAGGCTCGCCAGCCAAAGCAGGAAGAGCCTGTCTCTTCTGAATCCTCCTTAAAAGGCTTCCAGTGATTAGATTAAGCATCACTCACTGCAGAAGACACTCTCCTTGGCTGATTACAAACAGAATCAGCTGTTGATGTACCTGACGTGACTATGATTTAATTCTATGAAATGTCCTCATTGCAACAGACAGGCTAGCACTTGCCCGTTCAGACAGGTACCACCAGTTGGCCAAGTTGACACATGAACCTGACGATGACAGTCTGCCCCTTGTCAACCTGGCAGCTATACATATCACCTTAAACCATACCTACTTTCTAAATAAAATACACATTTTTTTTCTTTTACCTAACAATACTCAACTGTCCTGCATATAACTGGACACACATTAAATCTCTCCAGAATAGGGTTCAAGTACTTGGGTAATATTCATTCTTAAACTTGATATCTTACAACTTAAATAGTATAACAGGAACAAAACAGCATTACAGTCCTCATTTCTGTAACTGATCACGTGGTTGTAGTTCATATTTATCACTACCTTCTTCCACTACCCATTCCATGTTCCCTTTACCCTCAATAAGCACTTCAGCTGGCCATGGTTCTTTGCCTGATGGGGTGACCCAAACCTTCAGTCCTGAAGTTTCAGACCTATTGGTAGTCCTGCCTGGATTGGGTGCTTGTGGTTTTCCATTGATTTTAATCACAGGGCATGGTAGTACTAAAAGATGCCCTAGGGGATCTCCTATATTCCAAGAAAACTCTTCTTTACCTCCATTGTGTAGTTGCAGTCCTATTTCCCCCTGATAGTCAGGGTCAATCACCCCAGACAATAATGTAATCCCCTTCTTGGCTTGTTGATCCAGGGGCATGAGTAGCCCAAAGTGACCAGGTGGCAGTCTTAGATTCCAGTTCAATAGAATCACTGTTGTTTCTCCTGGTGGAAGCAATCCCGCTTTTGGGACTAAAACCTGCAGACCAGCAGAGCTCAGGGTCGCAGGGACAGGAAGCAAAAATTTTCCTAGTGGATCACTAGGGGTAATAGTGAGTGGTACCACTCCCATTTCCACCTCTTGGTTCCTGGACCCATGGAGCCTGGCTATGGGAGAAACAGCATCATACAACGGATGCTGATTCAGAGCATAGACAACTTCCTGGAGAAGCTAATTGGCACCATAATTGAGTTTTCAAAAGGCCATTCCACTGTTCTATCAATCCAGCTGCTTCTGGATGATGGGGAACATGGTAAGACCAGAGAATTCCATGAGCATGTGCCCATTCCCGCACTTCATTTGCTGTGAAGTGTGTTCCTTGATCAGAAGCAGTGCTGTATGGAATACCATGATGATGAATAAGGCATTCTGTAAGCCCACGGATGGTAGTTTTGGCAGAAGCATTGCATGCAGGGAAAGCAAACCCATATCCGGAGTATGTGTCTATTTCAGTTAGAACAAATCACTGCCTCTTCCATCAAGGGAATGGTCCAATGTAATCAACCTGCCACCATGTAGCTGGCTGGTCACCTCGGGGAATGGTGCCACATTGGGGCTGAGTGTGGGTCTCTGCTGCAGGCAGAATGGGCACTCAGCAGTGGCTGTAGCCAAGTCAGCCTTGGTGAGTGGAAGTCCATGTTGCTGAGCCCATGCATAACCTCCATCCCTACCACCTTGACCACTCTGTTCATGAGCCCTTTGGCAATGACAGGAGTTGATAAGGAATGAGGCTGATTGTTTTCCAAGTCCCATCTGTTTTCTGCACAGGCCAAATAGGAGAGTTGAATGGGGATGTGGTGGGGATCACCATCCCTGCATCCTTCAAGTCCTTAAGAGTGGCAGTAATCTCTGCAATCCCTCCAGTCATCTTATCCACTTGATTATTAAAACCTTCCTCTGTTGAAGTCACCCTCTGGTGCGTATTCACATGGGACACAAATATGTTCATGTTTTTAGCCCACTCAGAAAGGTCTATCCACATACTTCTTCCCCAGACCTCTTAGTCACCAATTTTCCAATCATGGTCTTTCCAAGTCCCTGACCATCCAGCCAAACCATTAGCAATAGTCCATGAGTCAGTATACAAATGCACCTCTGGCCAGTTCTCTTCCAAGCAAAATGAACAACCAGGTGCACTGCTCGAAGTCCTGCCCACTGGGAGGATTCCCCCTCACCACTATCCTTCAAGGACACCCCAGAAAGGGGTTGGAGTAATGCAGCTATCCACTTTCAGGTGGTACCTGCATATCATGCTGAACCATCTGTAAACCAGGCCCAAGTTTTCTCTTCCTCAGTCAATTCACTGTAAGGAACTCCCCAAGAGGCCATAGCTCTGGTCTGGGAAAGAGAAGGTAATGTGGCAGGAGTAGAGACCATGGGCATTTGGGCCACTTCCTCATGTAACTTATTTTGCCTTCAGGACCTGCTCTGGCCCTATCTCGTATATACCATTTCCATTTTATAAAATAGGGTGCTGTTGCGCAGGCCCAACTTTATGGCATGGTTGGTCAGACAATACCCAGCTCATGATAGGCAACTCAGGTCTCATGGTAACTTGGTGGCCCATCGTTAAGCATTCAGTCTCTACTAAGGCCCAGCAGAAGGACAAAAGCTGTTTCTCAAAAAGAGAGTAGTTATCTGCAGCAGGTGGTAAGGCTTTGCTCCAAAATCCTAAGAGTCTGCATTGTGATTGTACTATAGGGGCCTGCCAGAGGCTCCAAACAGCATCTCTATTTGCCACTGACACTTCCACCACCATTGGATCTGATGGATTATATGGCCCAAGTGGCAGAGCAGCTTGTACAGCAGCCTGGACCTGTCTCAGAGCCTTCTCTTCTTCAGGTCCCCAATTGAAATTGGCAGCTTTTCTGGTCACTCGATAAATGGGCTGGAGTAGCATACCCAAATGAGGAATATGTTGTCGCCCAAATCCAAAGAGACCAATTAGGCATAGTGCCTCTTTTTTGGTGGTAGGAGGGGCCAGATGTAGCAACTTATCCTTCATCTTAGAAGGGATATCTCAACATGCCCCATACCACTGGACACCTAGAAATTTCACTGAGGTGGAAGGCCCCTGTAATTTTGTTGGATTTATTTCCCATCCTCTGACACACAGATGCAGTAAGTCTAGAGTAGTTGCTACTTCTTGCTCACTAGGTCCAATCAACATATCATCAATATAATGGACCAGTGTGATGTCCCGTGGGAGGGAGAAATTATCAAATCCCTGAGGACAAGATTATGACATAGGGCTGGAGAGTTGATATACCCCTGAGGTAGGACAGTGAAAGTATACTGCTGACCTTGCTAGCTGAAAGCAAACTGTTTCTGGTGGTTCTTATTAACAGCTATTGAGAAAAAGGCATTTGCCAGATCAACGGCTGCATACCAGGTACTGGGAATGTACTGATTTGCTCAAGCAATGATGCCACATCTGGAACAGCAGCTGCAATTGGACTTGCCACCTGGTTGAGCTTATGATAATCCACTGTCATCCTCCAAGACCCATCTGTTTTCTGCACAGGCCAAATAGGAGAGCTGAATGGGGACGTGGTGGGGATCACCGCCCCTGAATCCTTCAAGTCCTTAAGAGTGGCAGCAATCTCTGCAATCCCTCCAGGAATCTGGTATTGCTTCTGATTTACTATTTTGCTAGGTAGGGGCAGTTCTAGTGGCTTCCACTTGGCTTTTCCCACCATAATAGCCCTCACTGCATGAGTTAGAGAGCCAGTGTGGGGATTCTGCTAGTTGCTCAGTATATCTATTCCAATTATACATTCTAGAACTGAGGAAATGACTACAGAATGGGTCTGGGGGTCCACTGGACCCACTGTGAGATGGACCTGAGCTAAAACTCCATTGATAACCTGGTCTCCATAAGCCCCCACTCTGACTGGTGGGCCAGAGTGACGTTTTGGGTCCCCTGGAATTTTCTGAACCAGTGTCTAATAATCCCGGAAATATCTGATCATTTCCTTTTCCCCAATGCACAGTTACCCTGGTAAAAGGCCATCGTTCTCCTTGGGGAAGGCTTGGAGGAAGATTAACAGCATATATTTGTGGCAGAGTAACAGGGTTCTCCCCCAAAGGGACCTGGCCTCCCCTTCATTCAAGGGGCTCTGGGTCTGTAAACTGTCTCAAGTCTGGAAATTGATTAAGGGGCTGTGACTGTGCTTTTGTAATTCAGGTTAGACTTCTGTTCACTTGACCTAGAACTCTTTTGTTTATACAGCTCAAATAAGAATTTAGTAGACTGCCCTTATATTGTATTTCTAGGTACACCATGATTTACTAGCCAATGCCACAAATCTCTGCAAGTCATATAATTTTGACTCCTGCTTTGAATTTGCTGTCTATTGTAACAGCCACGTCTACCCTGTCTTTGGCAATTAAGTGCTGCCATCTGGCTTCTGGCAACTCGGGGTCCAGTCATCCCCATTGTGTATAAGGATTCCAGCTCAGTGACAGCAGTTCCTACAGTAATATCTGACCTACAGAGAAGTGCAACTACAGAGCTCTACAGGGATGATGGCGCTAGTCTCACAAATTTATTTCTCACAGTCTGGTAAAAGATGTATCCTCTGGATATTCCTGGGGTGTAAGAGCAGACTTTGCATGCTAAATCCACTCTAACATTCCAATCACTCTAAGTCTCTGGATCCCCTCATATATATTATACCAGGGCAGTTCTGGCATTTCAACCCCAGGTAATGTTGGCCATCTTTGATCCATGTTTCAACCAACCATCTAAACAAACTGTTAATACCTTTTCTAATCCCTCTAGCTATAACATTGAATGCAGAATCTCTGCTTAGTGGGCCCTATCAATAAATTCAGACTGATCCAGCCTTATATTCCTCCCACCATTATCGCACACCCTTAAAATCCATTGCCACACATATTCCCCTGATTTCTGTCTATATAAATTGGAAAACTCACACAGTTCTTTTGGAGTATAACGTACCTCATGTGTGATACTTTGTACCTCACCTTTAGGAGCCTGTTGGGACTTTAATCTAGTTATAGGTCTGGAAGAAATGAGGGGTGGTGGGGGTAGGTCATGAAAAGAATTAGAAATATCTTCCAAGCCATTTGCTTCAGGGCATTCATTTGCAATTTCATCTGGTGAAACAGGATTAATCACTCTAGGACTAATCCCTTCAGGAGGAGATTGGATGGCCAACTCCTCAAGGCAGGCTGGAGGTGGGGCGGCTGTGTCCTCAGGGCAGACTATTACAGGGTTATCTAGAGAAGACTCAGCATGACCTAGGGTTTCAATCTCACCCCTGACATCATTATCAATCCATATGTCACCATCCATTTTTCAGGGTCCCACTCCGTTCCAATCAATGCCCTCACTTTTACGGCAGACACCATGCAACACTGAGATTTCAGTTTATATTGAGATTTCAGTTGTAAAGTTGCTACTCTAACAATAAGATTCTGAGTCTGATTTTCAGAGATTTCAAGTCTATGGCTATAGGAAATAAGACTTTCCTTCAGGATACTCACAGAAACTTCTACCTCTGTCAGACAGTGCTTAAGTTTCTCATTTGAAGCCTTAAGCCCATCCCTTTCACTCCTTAATGTATCCAGTGTATCTAACAACAACCAGCCAACATCTCTGTACCTCTTATTTCCACAAAATTCCATAAAGGTGTCAAAAACATTATCTCCCAGAGCCTGGCTTCATACAAGCAAAGCATTTAGAAGAATCTAATGGTGATATTTTGACTATCTCTTTTGCTAACTCACCCCATGGATTGGGAGTGTCATTTTGATTATGGGAATCAGAGTCCTTAGTGCCTTTGAGTCCAGTCAGAGTAGAAAACTATTCATAAAAACCCATTTTTAAGATTCTGTTTCTTAAGAACCACTCCTGGTTCCAAGTTGTATTAGTTAGGGTTCTCTAGAGAAACAGAATCAACAGGAAACACTTGCAAACATAAAATTTATAAAAGTATCTCACGTAACTGTGGGAATGAAGAGTACAAAATCCGCAGAGTAGGCTGTGAAGCCAACGATTCCAGTGGACGCTCTGGACGAGCGCCACAAGAGTTGCTCTCCAGTCAAAGCAGGAAGAGAGCTTGTCTCTTCTGAATCCTCCTTAAAAGGCTTCCAGTGATTAGATTAAGCATCACTCATTGCAGAAGACACTCCCGCTGGCTGATTGCAAATGGAATCAGCTGTGGATGTGCTGACATGATCATGATTTAATTCTATGAAATGTCCTCAACACAACAGACAGGCCAGAAGTTGCCCAACCAGACAAACAGGTACCACCACCTGGCCAAGTTGAAACATGAACCCGACCATGACACAAATGAAAATGAAAATACAAGAAAGCAAAACTTATGGGATTCAGCAAAGGCATAGCTGAGAGGGGAAATTTATAGCTCTAAATACTTACATTAAAAAAGAAGATAGAACTATAACTTCTCTAATTAAAAAATTTTAGATAAACCTGAAAATAACTTTAGTACTGTAGACATTAAGAAAGTTAAAATTAGTATAACTCTTAATAAAAAGATTTTGACAACAGGTATATTTCAAAAGAACATTTTACATACTTTCAAAAAATGTATATTTCAAATAAGTTGAAATATGGTTTATAGATTTCATAGTTTCCAAGTTTATTTTTTCTGCACTGCTGTTTTGCTTTAAAGTTTCTTATATCCAATTTATATCGATTTATTAAGCTGAAATAAAACTTTGTTCATTAAAAAGTACCAAAAGAAATGCACAAGAGAAATTTCCTGTTTGTTGAAAATCATTGCTATTGTTTTTATTAAGACATTAAGGATTGTCCAAGGAGATGTGTATGGGTGCCAAGTTGATCAGGGGTAGACTGTAATGGTTAACTTCATGTGTCAAGTTGGCTAGTTTATGTTGTCCAGTTTTTGGTCAAGCACTAGCCTGAATGTTACTGTGAAATGATGATTTCATAGACTTAATCAGTCAGATGATTACACCAATGGCTAATTATGTCTATGTTAAAGGAATTACCTTCAGCATGAAGAGAAGTCTCATCCAATCAAAGGCCTTTTAAAGGGAGAACTGATGATCTCAGCAGTCAGGAAGAAAAATATTTATCTCGACTTTAACCAACCACCTTTCCTAGGGAATTCATCAAAACCTTCATTGGTGTTCCCAGCTAGTGGCCTGCCCTACAGAATTTGGATTTGCCAATCCCCATGTTTGCTGGACCAATTCTTACAATAAATGTCATAATATTTACATTACATAAAAAAAGTCAGATGAGTTGAAATTGGTTTCCAGTTAACCTATTCAGCGTATTTTCAAACTTTATTACTAGGAAGATAATTTAAATAAATGAATATGAAAATAAAAATGAACAAAAAGAAGAACAAAGACTTCAAAACAGAGACCTACCTAACCTCAAAACTTGAATTAACTATAAAAAAGAGCAAACTAAACCCAAAGCAAGCAGAAGGAAGGAAGAAATAAAGATTATAGCAGAGATAAGTGAAATAGAAAACAAAACAAAACAACAAAGAGAATAATCTAAACCAGAAGTTGGTTCATTGAAAAGATGGATAAAATTGACAAACCTTTAGTTAGACTGATAGAAAAAAAGAGAGAGGATACAAATAACAAAAATTGGAAATGGAAATGGGGCTATAAATGACAATAAGAGGATACATGAACTATATGTCAATAAATTAGATAACAGAAGAAATGGACAAATTCTTAGAAACACATAAACTACCTACCCTGACTCAAGAATATATAGAAGATTTCAACACACCAATTACTAGTGAAGATGTTGAATCAGTAATCAAAAACCTCCCAACAAAGAAATGCCCATGACCAGATGGCTTTCAGGTTAAAACTTCCAAAAAGAAATACATTGCTGGTGGCAATGTAAAATGGTGCAGCAACTGTGGAAGATAGCTTGACAGTTCCTCAGAAAGCTGAGTGTAAAACTACCATATGACCAAGCAACCCCATGTCTAGGTATATACCCAAAAAAACTGAAAGCAGGAACTTGAACAGATATTTGCATACTGATATTCTTATTGGCATTATTCACAATCGCCACAAGATGGAAACAACACAAGTTTCCATCAACTAATGAATGGATAAATAAAATGTGGTATAAACATATGGTAGAATTATTCACCTGTAAAAAGAAATGAAGTCCTGATACATATGACATCATGTCGAATGAAATAAGCAGACACAAAAGGACAAATATTATATGATCCCACTGATGTGAAATAATTAGAATAAGCAAACCAAGAAAGTCAGAATCTAGAATATGGGTTACTGGGGGATGGTCTGGGGGTACGGAATGAGAAGTTAAAGCTTAAAATGTACAGGGTTTGTATTTGGCATGATGGATATGTGTTAGTGGATAGTAGTGATGGTAGCACAACATTGTGAATGCAATTAGCAGCCCTGATTATTTATATATATATGAATGTGGTTAAAATGAGAAATGTTAGGTTGTATACATGGTAACAGAACAAAAATTTAAATAAAAATCCAAGGAACTACACTATACAATGAATCCTGTGTTGAACCATGGACTATAGTTAGTAGCATAATTATTAAAAAGTGCCTTCATCAACTATAACAAATGTGCCACACCAATAAAAGATATTAACAATAGGGTGGTATATGTGAATCCTGTATTTTATGCTTGATTGTTTATATACCCATATCAGTAATAAAGACAAAAATTTTAAAGGGAGTATCTTTAGCAGATATAGTTGGACCCTTTGATTTTTAAAAACAGATTGGATGGGTACGTGCAGAGGTAGTTCAGTGGTTAGAATGCCCACCTTCCATGCGGGAGACCCGGGTTTGATTCCTGGATCATGCAACACCTCCCCCCCCACCAAAAAAAAAATAGATTGGATGAAAAATAAAGAGATAAAAGAAAGTATGAAGAAACCACAGAGAAGATGGAAAACTTCTTATGAGCAAAATGACAAGAATGGGATTTATCCTTCTGCATGAAACAATATGAAAACTGGATAAACATATGAAACAACACTTTTAAAACACTGGACATCAGGTAATGAAGTACAGTGATCATCCCTGACAGATGAGAAACAAATGAGATAAACCTATGACTGCCCCATCTACAGCTTGGAAAAAAATTTCAGGCTTCTGTGAAGGAAGAGAAACCCAAGCTGGGGACTAACAGTCTCCCTGAATTAAAGAGATGGAGCTGGGAGTCAGAGGAGGCCAAAGTGATTAAAGATTACTGTGCAGAATGTTAGATAGGAGAGATGTGCACAGGGAGAGAATTCTAGAGATTTGCAGAGTTTTCCCTCAAGTATTTACTGAGTATTGATCAAAGCATGTATGTGAGGAAAATATCTAAAGCTCGGGAAAGAACCCCTGAAGGAATTAAGAGTGAAAACTCTTAATTCTCCTGAAACTCACATGGGCCTGGGAATAGTAATTGTTTCCATCAGCCAATTGAAGGGGGCATTGGGAAATCAGAAATCTTTTGGGTTAGTAGTGTGAAAAGTTATTCCTAACTTAGCTATGGTAACCACCTAACAGAACTTAGAAGCAGCATCTGAAAGGATTAAACTGTTTCCAAGTAATCTAATCCAACCTAGTACAAGCTCAAGGATACTCACAGGAATACAAAAATATCTGACATCCAATAAGGTAAAATTCACACCTGGCAATAATAAAAAATTCCTGAGTATGTAAAGAAGAAGGAAAATATGATGCACAATAAGTAGAAAAATCAATCCATTGAAACTCACCCTGAAATGACACAGATGGTATAATTAGTAAGCAAGTACATTAAAACTTATAACTGTTTTAAGCTATAGGAAAGACAATATGTTTAATAGAGACACGGAAGATATAAAAATTCCCAAGCTAAACTCCTAGGTTCATCATTGGCATCCAGAAACAAAATTAAAACTACAATATTAGAAATGAAAAAATACACACTACAGAAACAACACATTAGAAGTTATAGATATATATGATTAGTGAATTTGAAGACAAAGTGATAGAAACCATACAAAATGAAACAGAGGAAGAATGGAAATTTACCACACATTACCTTAAATTTCTGAGACGTAAGAGTGCTGAATAAGAATGCCATGAGCTCTGATAGGATAAAGGATGTGAGAAAAGTAGGAACCCCTTTCTGAAAAAGGAAAGGGATTGAAATCTAACTAAGGGGACAAATAAAAAGTATGGCAAAGAGGATACAAGACAAGGTGAGTTGGTTTAATATGATTTTTATTATGGATTCATTCTCCTACCAACCATGCTTGAAATACCAGAATAATTTTCCCCCTTTTTCTATTCTCCAAGCCATAATAAATTAGTTCTATGAATCACTTTCCTGGTTTCTCTAGTTTTCATCTTTCTTTCCAATGACAACATCCTAGTTATGGCTATTTCATCACGGCTCTTCTTTCTTCATGTCTAGACTTCTATAATATTCTAACTAATCTGCTATCTATCCTGAATTGTGCCATGAAATTTATTTTTGTCAGGCACCACTTTAATCAAGTCACTTTTTTTTTCTCTAAAATTTTCAAAGGTCCCATTCTCACTGTCTTCTAATTAGTTTGGATTTGTGATTGATCTGCAAATCAAAGTTCTACCTATTTTTCTATATAAAAAAAAAGTCTTACAGCTATCCTAAATTTGTCACTGCCAAATTTCCATTTTATTTACTGTGCTGGTTTGAAAGGATGTATGGACCTTAGAAAAGCCATGTTTTAGTCAAAATCCCATTTCGTAAAGGCAGAATAATCCCTATTCAATACCGTATGTTTAAAACTGTAATCAGATCATTTCCCTGGAGATGTGATTTAATCAAGAGTGGTTGTTAAACTGGATTAGTGACGATATGTCTACACCCATTTGGGTGGGTCTTGATTAGTTTCTGAAGTCTTATAAAAGAGGAAACAGTTTGGAGAATGGGAGATTCAGAGAGAGCAGAGAAGAATGACACAGCCACAAGAAGCAGAGTCCATCAGCCAATGGTTTGGAGATGAAGAAGGAAAACGCCTCTCGGGGAGCTTCATGAAATAGGAAGCCAGGAGAGAAAGCTAGGAGATGACGCCATGCCCACCATGTGCCCTTCCAGCCAAGAGAGAAACTGTGACTGTGTTCACATGTGCCTTTTCACTTGAGAGAGAAACCCTGAACTTCATCGGCCTTCTTGAACAAAGGTATCTTTCCCTGGATGCCTTTGACTGGATATTTCTATAGACTCATTTTAACAGGGACATTTTCTCAGCCTTAGAACTGTAAATGAGCAACTCATTAAATTCCTCTTTTTAAGAGCCATTCCATTTCTGGTATATTGCATTCCAGCAGCTAGCACATTTACCTTCATTTTATTGCCTCTTACTTTAGTCATTACCTTAAAAAATATTAACTGAGCACCTAGTATGTTGCAAGCATTAGCGTAGAAGCCAGGAATAAAGCTACTCTCTATTAATCAAATTTCAGGAAGGTTGATCACCTTCAGGTGAATCAATATAATCAAGTTTGTGTACTTTCAAACTTGGAGATCAGTTCTCAGATGCAGTTAAAATCTCCATGGTACCATAAATCCAGGTGGCTTTACCTGAAATAACTAGCTGGCCTCTCCATATTCAAAACCCATGTAATGAACTGTTTACTTAGGGTTTAGGAGAGAATCTCAAGAAATATGAAGAAGAATCATAAGTAAAATGAATGAGAGAGGACTGGCTAGACTTGTAGAGAGCAAGTTCCCTCTGCCAGGGGATAAGGTAAATGATCCCTATTAACACTAAAGGAGAGTAAAAAATTCCCTTTCCTGGTGGAGTGTTTTTGTGTGCAGAATGTGTATTTCAACGCTTGCACAAATATTTTTGTGCACTGACTAAAGAATACACCCTGTGCTTGAGGAATGTATCAGTTTAAGACTGCGCATTTGAAAAGGCCTAGGATCAGGAACATGAAGTTATGGAAATTAAACAGTATTGCTAACAGTATTTATGTTTCTCTATGAATAAAATCAGTATCTTTTTGGCAGGCCAGTGAATTACTAAGGTGAAGGGTAGGTATAAATGAAGAGTAAAAGTGGATTATTGGTATGATTGATGAATCATTATATTGATATTTCTTTTAGTCTCCAGTATTTAGAGCAGCTAGGAGTAAAAGTATAATCCAAAATTGTGGGATTATAACCCATACCAAACACTGAGGTCTGTTCTGTAACTGACTGTTGCAATGTGCTTTGAAACTTACTGCTTTTTTTTGTATGTACGTTGTTTTTCACAAAAAAGAAAAAAGGTCGATTGTGATGGTAAGTGCACAGCTGTATGATGATATTGTGAACCACTGATTGTACACTTTGGATGAGTGCATGGTATGTGAATATATTATATATATCAATAAAAATGTTTTAAAAAGTGGATGATTGGCTAGCAAAATATCATGGGAATACTGAGTAAGAAATGACAATGTGTATTTGTAATGAGCAATCACCTCAGATTTTAAGCTGCTAATAAGAATGCTCAGACTTACAGATGAGAAAAAGAACGTGGATTTGTTTAGGTATTTAAGTATTTTCTAAAACCCCTTCTATTCCTATCATAAAAGTTTCTCAATATTGAAGTTTTTTACTTCTTCTGCAAATAAGGATGCCCTTCTCAACCACTCTGTGTCAGGTTTATCACCCTATCAGGTTAAAATCCAGAGGCAGATTTACCATAATGCTAATTATTGATATATTCTTTTTACTCAGAAGTTTTATTAATTCTAAAATCCACTATTTCGTCCTTCAAAATGCTCTTGAATTTGCTCACTCTTCTCAATTTCTGTTGATACCACTTACTTACTTAGTGACTTCTTCACCTGAAAACTATCTTGGTGATAGCTTGGTAGTAGGTTTTCCTGACTGCAATCTCGCTACCAAATGAATCTATCTATATAGATTTGCCAGCCTCAATAAATATATGTGTGTGTGTACACATATATATGTATTTCTTTAAAATATAAAAGAAATTCTTCATATTTTGAAAAATTCCCATCTAAGCTCAATCTATTTTAGTGACTCTTCACTATCACGTATCTGCTAAAATTAGGACACTTAAATGCCCAAGTGAAAGTGACAATCTGGGAGCACTAGAAGCCATAGAAAAATGTGGCACAATTTCCCAGAATATCACTTTACCTTGATAGCAAGTAATTTAAAACATTACCTTTTACCTCTTTCCTGTTTTTCACATTAAACAAATATATCATACACTTGAACGTAAAAAGAAGAAAAAAAATTTGATCTTAGGTGCAGGGTGTTGAATTCATCATTATTTGTTAATTATACACTTCTTATTACTGGTGCATTCAAGACCAAAGCATTTCTTTTATACATTTAAAATAACATAACAAATACCCATGAAATCACCATCAACATGAAAAAACAGGACATTAATAATTTAATTCACCTCTTTGGTTCTCCAGCACATTATCTTCCCATTCAAGGTATCAGTCTCTAAATCATCATTCCCTTGCTTTTCCTTTCAACATCACATGTAAATCTGGGGGTTTCAGATGTTATAACTTTAAAGCCTATCATGTTATATGTAACCCTTACGGACTTACTTTTTTACTCTATTATATTGCCAGGATTTATCCATATTGTGGCACATAACTGTAGTACATTAATGTGGAATGTTGTGTAAATATAGGCTCTCTGTTCTTTCCTATTGGTCAATTTTTCCATCCCTGTTTCTTTACCCAGTCTTAATTACCATATTTTAAAAATAAGTCTTGACATCTGGTAAGGCTATTCTGCCTCCTTACTCTTCTTCAGAGGTATCTTAGCTATTCTTGGACTTTTACTTTTCTATATTAATTTTTAGAATCAATTTATTAAGTTCCATGAAAAATTCTATTGGAGTTTTGATTTGGAATTGTATTAACTCTATAGATCAATTTGGGGAGAAATGACAACTTTATGTTTTAAGTCTTCTATCTATGACATAGTAAGTCTGTTTACATGGTTCTTTAATGTCTCTCAGCAGGATCATATAAGTTCCTCAAGAGGGCTTATTAATCATTTTTTTATTTGACCTAAAGACTCTCAGAAAATATTTTCGAATGCTATTATGAATTATATCTTCTTTTCAATTATATTTTCTGTTTATTTGTTGCTGGTGTATAGAAATACAATTGACTTTTATTTTCATTATTTCTCATAATTTGTAATACTTTCATGCTTCCTATGTAGATAATGTCAACTGGTCATGACCATTTTTATTTCCTGGTTTCCAATCCTTCTGCCTTTTATTTTTCCTGTCTTATTGTTTGGGTAGAACCTTCAATATAAAGTTAAGTGGAGATAGTTGAGAGTGGGCAATAATCTTGCCTCATTGGAATGCAACAAAAATAATGCCTAAAGTGTTAGGTCGGGGGAACTGGGAAGATCACCATGACTCGAGCTGTGTAAAATGTGCCGCCCCTTCTAGACATCACCTAACCCCCTTGCTTAAAAACCGCCCGCACCAGGACCCAGCGGCGAGCTCACAACTCCCTACCTTGAATTCTGTGAGCTCTGCCCGGGAGCGCAGGAATAAACTCACTCACTCTAAGGTTTTTTAGTCTGCCTCTTCTCTCGTTCACCTCCTAAACCTTACATAAGGAAAATATGCAGTCTTAAATAGTTGAATATATTCCACTTAAACATAAGGCATCACAGATTGTAAGATGTGGCATATTCTATGTGCCACTAAAAAAGAAAATTTTAATTGTAAGGCTACTAATTTTAACAATCTTCCTGTTTTAGAACTGTTAAAATGTGAGATAAAATGTCAAAAATAGTATTAGAAAAACTAAAAATCAATGAGCTAAATACTAATATTAAGAAGTTAGGGGAAAAAAAATCAAAATAAATCCAAAGAAGGAGACACAAAAATACAAGGAGAAATTAAAGAAAAAGAAAACAAGCATACAGTAGAGAAGGTCAATAAATTTAAAAGTTGGATTAAAAACAAACAAACAAACTAGGGGTGCAGAGGTGGCTCACTTGTAGAATGTTTGCCTGCTATGACCCAGGTTCAATTCCTGGCCCACAAATCCCCTGTCCCCCCTACCCCCAAACAAAAACAAAACAAAACTAACTGAACAAATAAATCTTTCACTAGACTGATCAAGAAAAAAAGGGAAGGTAAAAATAACACCATGATATATCCCATAGTAATTTCGGCAGTGAATAATAAACTATTTGCAAAGTCCCCTTGGTGGACTGCGGATAAGGAGGAAACAGTCAATTTCCCCATTTGGAGAATTTGTGATATTGTGCCAAGCACTGGGAACAACCAAATCAATAGGGTGAGCCCTCCATCTTGGAGTTCGACCCTATGAAACTTATTCATGCAAAAGAGAAGCTAAGCCATCTTATAATTAGGCCTAAGAGTCACCCCCAGAGAACCTCTTTTGTTGCTCAGATGTGGCTTCTCTAAGCCAACTAGGCAGGTGAACTCACTGCCCTCCCCCTACATGGAACATGACTTCCAGAGGTGTAAATCTCCCTGGAAACATGGGACAGGCAACATTCGCCAGCACCTGGCATCAAGGGATTAAGAAAGCCTTCTTGACCAAAAAGGTGAAGAGAGAAATGAAACAAAATGAATTTCCAGTGGTTGAGAGATTTCAAACAGCGATGAGTGGTTATCCTGGAGCTTATTCTCATGCATTACATAGATATCCTCAAAAGTTTATGGTGTATTGGAGTGGCTAGAGGGAAGAAAAACGTTGAGTGCTTTTCAGTAACCTTGATTCTTGAAGATGATTGATAACAATATAGGTTTTACAATGTGACTGTGTGATTGTTAAAACCTTGCGTCTGATGCTCCTTTTATCCAGGGTATGGACAGATGAGTAAACAAATTTATAAATAAATAATGGGGGGGGGATAAGGGATAAAATAAATGGGGTAGATTGAAATAGTAGTGGTCAATGAGAGGGAGAGGTAAGGGGTATAGCACTTATGAGCTTTTCTTTTTATGTCCTTTTCCAGAGTGGTGCATATGTTCTAAAAACGATCATGGTGATGAGTACATAACTATGTGATGACATTGTGAGCCACTGATTGTACACCATGTATGGACTGTATGTGTGTGAAGATTTGTCAGTAAAATACACAAAGTGGACATGAGTGGACAAAGTAGACAGAACTAGATAAAATAGGCCTAAAACATGATACACTCAACATTTATACACCAATAAATGTGAAAACTTAGACAAAATAGACAAACTAGAAAAAGAACACTTACCAAAACTGACTGAAGGAGAAATAGAAATTATGAATAGTCTCGTATCATAATGTGCAATCTCCATGGGGAACCTTAGAAATCTAGAATTACATCTTTATCACCTTGTTAGACCCTATAATGTTTACCACTGTACTTGAAACAGAAAAAAGCTCAATTAATGTCTGTTATAAGGAGATTTTTTTTTTAATGCTCATCCTGTTTCACTCGTTGACATTACCAGATTACCGCAAGGATGTGGGCGTATGACCCCTTCTCTAGTCACACCACCCATTACTCAAGTACACACCATATGTTTTCAAGCATCCGTGTCTTTGCCTTTCCCTTTGCCTAGAAAGTCTTTTTCTCCCCTACTCTCTAAGATACTGCTTCAATACCTTCCACTTTCTCTGACCACCCCCTCAACTACGCCTCTGCCGTATTCCGTTCCTATCTCTATTAAACCCCTAATCTCACCGTGGGCTCCCTGACGCCAGCGTCCGCGGACTAACTCATTTTTGTTTCACCTGCTCCAAGTCCGGGCCCTGGCGCTTGAACACAGGCATTCGCTCTGTGTCTGCGGAAGCCGATCTTTCTACCTCACGGCAAACGGCTGAAATATCTAACTGGTCACAGAGGTGGGCTGAGGCAGAAGCCCAGACGACCCCAAACAACAGGAGTGGCAGAGAAAGAAGTGTATTCTAGTACATCCGCGAAGAAAGGCCTCCAAGCCCGGCCGCCACCGCCACTACAATACAATTCTCTCACCGGCGGGTTCTAGCTCTCGCGAGATTCCGACTGAACGCCACGCCTTCAACCCCAGAGGATTGCTGATTGGTTTCCACTAGCTTCGCTGGGACGCACAACGCTGGCGAACGAGTTCTTCCGGTTTTGGAGCCCGGAAGCGGAAGTGTGACTTTTCTGTCTGTCCGAGTCGGGTTGTTATTTGGTGGCCACGGAATCTAGGGAAATCGTTTTTGCTTTCCTTCCGTGACTCTGAGGCGCTTCCCACCCTGGCGAGTGGAAGTGGAGGAGCTGAGGTGCAAGATGAGCACCATGTTCGCGGACACTTTGCTCATCGTCTTTATCTCCGTGTGCACGGCTCTGCTCGCCGAGGGTGAGAGCGGCTACTTCTGGGACGTTTGCTCAGTCTCCAGGAGGAAGGATCCTAGGCCGAGGGGTCCCTAATGCCAACCGGGGAAAGGTCGCGAGCATCTCTTGCTTGCAACGGGAGGAGGGAGGCTTATGTATTGTACTCCAGGAGACTTGACGAGAACTTGTGAACGGGAGCGGGAGTAGTGTGGAATCGATTGCCTAATTTCTTTCCTTTTTTTTTTTTTTTGTATAAAGTACTTTTCATATGAGTATTTTTGAAGAAGCTTTCACATCATATTATGGTTGCTTTGTTTGGAGAGTCAGTTGTCTTAACATTTGACAAAAGTTAGCTAGAGTAAATATAAAAAGTTGAGATCCTTCTCCAACAGTAACTATTAACAGCTTTTTGTGAGACTTCGAAACATTTCTCCATTAGCATGTTACTTTTAATGTTTTAGGCATTACTTGGGTCCTGGTTTACAGGACAGACAAATACAAGAGATTGAAAGCTGAAGTGGAAAAACAGAGTAAAAAACGTGAGTATGGCCACATGCTTTAAAAATAATTTCAACACGTTAAGCTTGTTAAGTACACATTCATAGTAAATGTTTTGTGAGCACAGTCTGCTAAAAAAATTTATGCAAATACGAAGATGAACTTGATTTGAGCTTATTTAGAAATATAAGGCTTGTATGTATGAAAGTATAATACAAACCAGAAAGGAGTAAGGGACATGAGAGGTACAAGTTATGTGCTGCCGTGGTTCTGAAGAAGAGACCCCAGTAAATTGCGAGAGACCATGAAAACCTTTATGATGCAGATGGCCTTGCAGCCTTTCATGCATAGACTTTGAGAAAAGGGTGAGGTAGGGGAAGGAACTTCTAGACAAAGGAAATAGCATATGAGCAAAAATGTGGAAATTTTAATGTGTAAGGTATGTTTGGAGAATGGTAATTTAGTATTACTGGTGTCAAGGTATCATCTTCAGGGAAATGCCACATTTCACTTAAGTTAAGGGTTGAAGAAGTGTTTGAGGAATAGGTTAAGAACAAGTAGAATTTGTTGTGTGTGTGTAGAATTTCACAGGACACAGCCAAAGGGCTGATAAAAGGGTGGCTTTTTAGGGTATAATGTGAATGGTTCCTCTTGGCCTGATTTGGCTTTCAATGTTCTTTTCCTGACAAGAATTAAATCTAACTTTTGCATATTAGAATTCCTTCACTGTCTGTATTCTCTTATTTTTCTGTGTGAATTCATAAGAATTTGAAGTTTTCTCCCCTCAGTGGGCTCTAGACAGCAATCATTTGTGGTTGATTGCCCAAATAATATCTTCATATTATAGAAAAGAAGATAGAGGTTCACAAAGGTTAAATGAAATGCTCACAGAACGAAGACTTAGAGACAAAACTCAGGTTTTTTAAATTACAGTTTACCATTCTTTTATTCATTCAATGTTGATAATGCATTTCAACATATTTAAAACCAAACTCATGATCTTTACCTCTGCAAACTTGAACTTCTTCCAGGATTTCCCTAGCTTGGTGAATGGTTTCTCCAGGCTTACAGTAGTAGTACCCTCTGGAAACCTTGACATGCTTTCTTCATTGGACTTCCAGGATACCATGCTCTCTTGGTTTTCCTCTTTTCTCACAGATCTTTCTTTTGCAATTTCTTGTTGGTTCCTTTTTCTTGACCTCTTGTTGGGGTGATCCAAAATTTAGTTTTTTATTCTGTATTCACTCCCTTGGAATCATTATGGGTTCTATTTGCCAATCACCCACACATTTATATCTTCACCATCTCTCCTGAAAGCAAGATTCATATGTCCAACTGTCAGTTTCCCCTTTCCACTTAAATGTCTAATACACAAACATGTCCAAAATTGAACATTTGTTCCTAATTTCCAAACCTGCTTCATTTCAAACCACCTTTTCCGTTTTGGTCGATGGCAGTTCTCTCCTTTCAGTTGCTCAGATTGTAGTTCTTGGGTAGTCATCATGGTCTCTTCTCTCATAGCCCACATCCAACCTGTCAGCGAATACTCTTGGGCTACCTTCAGAATATATGCAGAATCTGACCACTTTTTGTCACCTCCATTTTAGTCACCATGGTCCAAGCCACTATTATCTTTTGCCTGAATTTTTGTGGTAGCCTCCAATATGTATTCCTATCTCCCTACAGTCTGTTCGCAGCATAACAGCCAGGATAATCCTCTGGCTGTTATGAGCCTCTCAGATTTCGTCCCTCCTCTCCTCAAAACCCTATAATGGTGTCCCTCTTTCACTCAGAGAAAAAGCTAAAGTCCTTACAGTGGCTTACAGAGCTTCCCTGTGACCACACACTACCCATATTCCTGTGCTGGGACCTTTCTAATGGCTGTTCCTTCTGCCTGGAATGTTCTTCCCTCTGATATCTGCTTGATTAGTTATCTTACCTTCTTCAAGTTTTTGTTCAAAGCTCCTGACAGTGAGACTTAACTTGACTACTCTATTTGAAACAAAATAAAACTGCACACCTCCCCTACCAGTACTACTCTTAATCTTACCCTGCTCTATTTCCCCCCCATGGTACTTAATAACTTCTACTATACTATATGATTTAGTCATTTACTGTGTTATTGCCTATTTTTTATCTCCACCTACTAGAATGAGAGCTCCACTCGGGTGGGTTCTTTTGTTGTTCACTGATGTACCGCATGCGCTTAGACTAGTGCCTTTCACATAGTAGATGTTTCACCTGTCACATAGTAGATGTTTAATATTTGTTAATTTGTTAATTTGAAAACTTTCTATTCTTATACCATATATATAGTCCATTATCAAACCTTGTTACTGTTGGCCTCCTGAATAGTTTTCAAGTCTTTCTACATTTCTCCATCTTACCACTGTCTAGTCTAAACTTCTGTTTAATCTCTCTGCTGTAGTAGCCTCCTCACTGCTCTACCTGCATCCATTTTACTTTGTTCTTAATAGTACATTTAGAGTAATTTTTCAAAACACAAATCTGATTATATTACTTGACCTTCTTAAAACACTTCCATTTCATCCCATTGCTTTTAGTATAAAGATGTGACCTACAAGGTCTAGCATCTTTCTCCCTTCCTCCTTCTCTAGGCACATCTTGAACTTGAATTTGATAGGTCAAGTTCTCCCTTGCTCTCTAGTCTCTAACCACTCAGGTCTTCTTTCAGTCCCCTGTACTAGTCTTGCTCTAGCTGGAATAATTTTCCCCTCCAATTTTGTTTAGTAAACCCCCGCTTGTTCTTCACATCTTGAAGCCTTATTTTACATTCCAGGCAGGGTCAAATCTTCCTCTCATAGGCTCTAATTTATCTATATACCGCTCCTTAGAGCAAATGTCAATTTTACTTAGGTATGATTATGTTTATTAGAATAATGTCTCTCTAACTAAACTAATTTCTATGAAGGCAAAGGTCTAGCACCTAATATAGTGCCTTGCATAGATTAGATACTTGGTAAAAGTTTATTGAATAGATTGAAGAATAAGTTATTTCTATAGCATAACATCACATATACTTTGTGAAAAATTGTTCTGTTACCCAAAAACTAGTCAGCATGTAGTGACATACAAATACAGATTTCTTCATGTCACATATCTCATTCACTTGTTTCATGAAATATAAAACAAATTTAGCTAAAAATTTGTTTGAAGGAATATTCTCATAACTGAAATGTTATGTAACTATTGTTTGGCCAGGTCGATTTTGGGATTCTTTAGTGTCCCATGATACTTGCCTTATCTTTAGTTATCTGTATGGTATTTACTAATAAAAAATCTCCTTTGCTTTATACCTAAATTCACAGTAATCTAGTTGACAGGCAAAGTTTCCATAATTGTGATTTTTAAATATAACTATTTAGAGTGTGCTTGTGCTATGAAGATAAGTATGTCATAGGTTGCTGATTATTGGAATGACTCAGGGCATTTCTTACACTCTTAGGTCCTCTACTTTGTGTAATCTATCAAAACTCTATAAACATGTGTTATTTTATTTATATGATCAATTGACATATTTGATTCCTTGCCGTATGTAGAGTTTACCATGATGAATGCATTACAAAATGAATAGGCACAGATACCGTCTTCTAGGAATTTATGATCAAGTGGACAACTATTATATTTAGCATGGAGGATATTTAAAAGGAAGAATATAAGATAAATTCCCTCTTTGAATAAATGTCCTAATTCCAAATATATAATCCCTTCTGACATTCTATATTCAGAATTTGTTTTGCATCTAGGCAAAAAGTTTATAAGGTCTTTGAGGAATACAAAAAAAATAAGTATGTTTGAATCAGAATTGTATCAGGATGTAACTTTCTTTTCTTGTACTGATCTAATCCTTGGCATTATTTGGAGTATTATCCAAACAATATTAAAAAGCGACTAAGTTGAGGTGCAGCCTTTAACAAAAGATATGCTTTCTCAGGAGGTACCGAGTTGGTTGCTTCATGTGGTCTTTAGGCTTAAGGGTACACACTAAATGTTGGTAGTACTTCTTTCTTTGTGATACTGTTGTAAGATAGGTGAAAAAAAGCAGTGAATGGGAAAAAGTGTACCTAAATTGACTTTTGTTAAAAAGATGACTTATTTGAAAGCATTTATTAACTGTAAGTTACTCTGAAGTACTATATAAGGTATTTCTGTAGTTTATAGTGAGACTGGGTAAAGTTTTTAGATTAATTTGTAACTGTTTGACAGAACTCTGGAATTCAGAGTGCAGCAATAGCAGGTTGTGGATAAAAATGTGTTTTGTGGGCTATACCTTTTATTTTTGTCAACTCTTGCATTTCCAATTCCTGTTATGGAGTTAAAGTTATAGTGAATAAACATCAGCACAAAAGAGTTTCTTCACAATCTCATTGAGTTAAACATTAGATTACTTTATCTTATTCCTTGAAAATATTCATCTAGTCTCAAAAATCTAATCTGCTGGAAGACTAGGTTCATGCATATAGTTTCATCTTATGCTTCTATTCTTTAGCCTTCTTTTTTTTTTGCTGTTGTGTTGTATGCAGTCATGGTTAAATGCCAGGGAGTTGTATTATAGTCTTTTTGGAATGAGAAAGAAATATTTTTGTTTCTTTGTCTAATAATAATAAAGGGTAAAACAATCAATGCTTTCTGTTCATTTTGCATTCAAAAATATTATTTTTGTAATGATCTTGGGGAATTTGACTTAATCTCTTTATGGTCTCTGGCAGTTTAATACTAAAACTGTCTTTATATATGCACGCACACACGTAAACACAGAAATAGATAATTTAGTCAACTCTTTACGATTTCACAGCATACATAATTACTAACGGAAAGAATTTTACCTACCAATTCTCTTTATGGAGCTTTTAGAACTAATATATTTGCAGTAATGTTTGCTTGCCAGATAAGTATGCGGAGATAATATGGGGAACAGACAATGTAAACAAACTTAAGTAAAGGTGATTTTTGACATATCTATTCCTAGCCCATTCACAGATGATTAAAGACATTAAGTACAAAATATAAATATATTCCACTATTCTTTTTCAAAAGCCCAGTGTTTATCATATTCATTAAAATGCATTAAAAAAAATTGGCCTTGACTTTTTTTGCTTTCTTCATGCTCCTATCCTATGCATATGCCTATCTTGCCACTTTCCTATACTATAATTGGTATTTGATTATTTGGCTTTACTAGATTTCTCTTTAACAACCAAGAATCATGTATTGTCTTTTTATCCACTCACAACATTGCCTGTTACTCAAGTACCCAATAACTGAATGAATAAATTTCTGCCTTCCGTAGTAAATATGCAAATGGACTACAATTAACCACAGTTATCTGAGAAAGCAGAATTTGAAAATTGTGCTTAGAGTTTATCCTCAACTGATGATCTGAAAAGCATCTTAATTTTGATTACGTTGTGACTTAATATCATCCTTTGTGGGTATTGAATTAATGATGCCTGCACTACTGTTTGTTTTATTCTTTGAATGTTGTAGTGTCTACCTTTTACTGTTAGGGGTGTGGGAGCAGCCTGGTTAACTTAATCACAGTCATGATCAAAGTTGATGTGTAACTTTCTTGTAAGCTTCTTTTATTGGTTCAAATTGTCCTTTTTTTCATAATGCATAATTAATTTTTACTGTGTTACTATGTTATTTGCAGTGGAAAAGAAGAAGGAAACAATAACAGAGTCAGCTGGTCGGCAACAGAAAAAGAAAATAGGTAAGATGAGATATTGATGTGAACACAATATAGGTTTTCTTGAAAAAAAAAATTCTTAGTATGAAAATAAAATAAAGTTGTTAATAGTGATAGTCATGTTTGTGTAATTTTATGGTTTACAAAGCACTTGCAGATGTTATCTCATATGATTCTCACAACCACTTTGTGAGGTATAAAGGACAAATTAATGCAGTTTCTTTTGTTCTTGGCTTTGAATTGTCACTTTTAGTAAAATGATGTTGATAGTTGTGACTTTTGAACTTGGTTGAGAGTTCTTCACTTAGTTTGTAGAAGCGTATATATTTTTTCATATAGGATATAATAAATTGCTGTCAAGTCTTAGCTACTTGTATTATTGTCTTGGCTTCCTTAGCGAGCACTGACTACAGATGGAAATCCACCAAGGAGTAGGAAATTTTTTTCTAAATAATTTTTATCAAGTTTGAGAAATAATGACCATATGTTTGCTTTCCCAGTGTAATTTAGAATTTAGGTAATTTTTTTCCAAAAAGACAATTCAGAAATCATTGTATATGATCATATAATTTTTTCCAAAAAGACAATTCAGAAATCATTATAAATGATCATAAACTATCTAATTAGATCTACAAAGTATCGTAAAGTCTGATACTTTGTCATTTTGAAATCAGAAAAAAAAAATTGTTGTTAAATTGTGATTTAGTTCAAAAACTATGCCTTTATACCCACATCATTGCTGTTGTAGCCCAGGGAGAATTCCACCAGAATGAACTGTGCCAATATCCTATTCTGATTAAAACTTTTCAATTTATTGCAGAGGTAACAGGCATTTTCTAAATGACCTGCTCATTTTAAGATCTTTGTCTAGACAGGGAATATCTTTTACGAGCTTTATCTAGTGAGGGAATGCTGAACAGAAAGTACGTACTTTGCTGTGTGATAAGAACTTTTTTTTTGTATGCCATATATGGGGTCACATTTCATCCTTTTTCCATGTGACTATCCTGTTATTGAAGCACCATTTGTTGATTTTTCTTTTGTAAGTGCATAGGCTGGGAATTGAACCTGGGTCTCCCACATGGTAGGTGAGAATACCCCTGATAAGAACTTTTATAGAGATATAGTCCAAGTGTTATAAAAATTAAAAGAAAGGATATTTGAATCAACTTAAGGGATGAAGTTTCCTTGAAGAGATAGTGCCTTAGCTGAAACTTAAAGGGTGAGCTAGCTAAATAAAAATATATTGAGCCCTTAACTATGTTCAACACACTCTACTAACCAGTTTATTTATTTTTTAAATCTCATAGCCATATGTGGTAGAGAACATTGTTTTCTCATTTCTGTAGATGGGAAAATTGAGGCTTAGGTTAAATCAGCTAGTCAGTGGTAGAGATGGATGTGAACCTGGTCAAGTTCTACATTTTTAAGCACTGTATATAACAGGCAGAGGAATAGGTATATCCAGAAGCATGTAGGGGTAAAATAGTAAGATACATACCCAGAAGTACAAAAACTTAAGTATATGACAAATATAAGATATGTCTAAATGTATAGGCAGATGAGACTAGAGAAATAAGCAGGACCTAGTTCTTAAAGGTATTTATAAATTAAACTTAGGAGTTTAGTGTGTATTCAGAAGTCTTCAGACAACATTAAAGGATTTAGGCAGAGGACTTACATCAAATTTTGTTTAAGGGAATCAATTCTGGCAATAATTTAGAGGACAAATTGGAGGGGGGGATTATTTTGGAGGCAGGAAAGTCAAGAGGATCATCAAGTATCTCAGACATAAAAAAGGCAGTTCTGAATCTGAATTTATGCAGTGGCTGTGGGAATGGATTAGAAGGTACAGATTCAAAAGGTACAGAGGAAGTAGAAGTAACAGGACTTGAAGATTGTGTAGGTGTAGTGTATGGAGAGAGTAATGAGGATAGCAAGATACCCACATTTCTGATTTGGAGAAGAAATATTAAAGGTGTAGCAGATTGGGATGGGGGAGAAAAAGGGAAGATGATTTATTTTTGAACGTTTTGGATTTGAAGTGTCTTTGACAATAGGTTAGAAACATTTGGCATGCAGTTGGAGGTACAGCTTTGGAGCTAGAAGAAAGATAAGGGTTACAGATAGATTCTAGACTATCTAGAGTTCACAAGGGATATGATATCCCACAGGGAGACTAACTATTTAGGGTGAGAAGAACAGAGGGTTGAAGAAGAGAGACCTAGGGGAACACAGAAATTTAAGGGGTAGGATAAGTGGGACTCTAAAAAACTATTATCAGAGAAGTTGGAAAGTAGTTGTGTCACCAAAGTTGAGAGAATAGTTTCAGTGGGGAGCAGAGATTCCCAGGGTGGGTTATAAATGCCTAAAAGGCAAATGGAGGTTATTAGTGATTTTTGCAGGAACTGTTTTGTTACATGATGGGAGCAGAAGCCAGATTGTATGGATTAAGGAAATAATGCAGTGAGTAGATTTTCAAGTAGCTTTCTATAAAGGATAGTAGAAATATAAAAATGGAAGGTAGATTATGCATTACCCTTAAATTGACAGCACAAAATGACTCAGTTTATCTTAGGATAAACCGTAGGAATGCAACCTTGACTTGCTTGTTCACCAGAAAAATTTCATCAGAAGTTACAAGACATAATATTGATGAAGAGTTGCCTGAGGGACCCACAACCTGATTCTGTAGATATTGTAAATTTTACTGTTAGATTATTCCAGGCTATCAGAAATCTGTAAATTTAAACTGCAATTATTTTGGACTTCATAAAATTGCTATCTCTGTTTCACCTTTTGGAAGTGCATAGGCTGGGAATTGAACCTGGTTCTCCCACATGGTAGGTGAGAATACCCCTGATAAGAACTTTTATAGAGATATATTCCAAGTGTTATAAAAATTAACATTTCTACCATTTGTCGTATTATGAAAAATACAGCTCGGTACAATTTGTTGTAGTACCATTATGGAATGCTTTTGAGAATGTTTTGGTTTTCTTTTTTAGAAATTAGAACTTTATCATAAAGGTTTCTAGAATATAACCTGATTTTGTATCAAGACTCTGATAACTTTTTTTTTTCCCACAATCACACAGTCACATTGTGAAAGCTATATCATCATACAGTCATCTTCCAGAAACATGGCTACTGGAACACAGCTCTACATTTTCAGGCAGTTCCCTCCAGCCTCTCTTAACTAAAAAGGTGGTATCTATTTAATGCATTAGAATAACCTCCAGGATAACCTCTTGTATTAGTTAGGGTTCTCTAGAGAAACAGAATCAACAGGGAACACTTGCAAATATAAAATTTATAAAAGTGTCTCACGTGACCGCAGGAACACAGAGTCCAAAATCCACAGGGCAGACTGCGAAGCTGACGACTCCGATGGAGGGTCTGGATGAACTCCACAGGAGAGGCTCACCAGCCGAAGCAGGAATGGGGCC
>PVIY010025129.1:0-37117 GCA_004026745.1 Myrmecophaga tridactyla
GCGTTTGATTGTGCCCAGTCCCTGCTGCTGGTAAAGTCCTTTCCTTTCCCCTCTGGGAAGTGGCCTGTGGGGGAGGGGTGCTGGCCACCGCAGCTTTGGGAACTCACGGTTCTGGGGGGTGCTCGCAGCCGGTCCGGCTGGTCCAGACTGGGGTACACTGTATGTCTGGTCACTGACGTGGCCCCAGGAGCTGTTCTGTACTGTTTCTGGTTATTTAGTAGTTGTTCTGGAGGACGAACTAAAAAGCACACGTTGTTAAGCCGCCATCTTGACCCGGAAGTCTGTGAGTGGTTTTCATGAATATTTTCTTTTCTTTTGAAATCCAGAAGGACTTGCCCATGCAAACCAGTATATAGTGCCTTCAAGTAAATAGATGTATCAACTCAGTAGGAATTCCCAAAAGGTGCCCAAAGAGGACCAATTTGCAAAATGCACAAAATGTGTCTGTTTCTCCATTTTGGAGTGAATATGAGTGCTGGAAAATTGGAAGGAGGACAGAAAATAATGACTATTTTCTTCCCATGAACTTTGGAGAAAACAATATACAACTGTCACGAGTAGTGTAACCTTTGGACCTTTCTGGAATGCAGTATCCTTTCCAAGTGGGCAAATCCTTGATGGTGTTGATTTGTGTTTTGTGTTGCTTCTAATAATAAAAGGAAAGTGGGAGATTTCTGGGGGCAGGCAGCCAAACCTTTCATCTAAAGGTTTATTGTGTATGTGTGTTTACTTTGAATTATGTAAGTTATTCCTGTTTAATCATTTTTATTGACTTTAAAGAAGTAAGCAGCACCTAAGTGAAAAGCTAAATTTATCATGTAAAACATTCAGAGATTGCTTTAGAAGTTTCCTGTTTAAAATAAAACACTGATTTGTCTAATTTCAATCAAATCCAGTGTACAAGGAACAGAAGATCATAGAGGCCGGGATGAAATAATAGCACCTGCTGGGACCTTCCGGGGGGGGGCTTCCATAAATACAATATAATGCATGTCTCCACGTGTTGTCTGTTTTATGGGACTCTCTCTCCCTCTTTCTCCCTCTGCCTACCTGCAAGCTAAGAGGATCTGCTGACTTGGTGCCCACCTCCATTTCAGCCAGTCTACCCATGCATAATGCCATACCCTAGAAACCTTTGAGAATAAAAAAATGACCTCCTAAATACACGACATTAGTTATTATCACAGTTTGCAAATTAAGGAATTTTCTACAAGGAACATAAACATGCTGAACAGAAATTCATTTGCACTGGCTCCCCAGCTCATGCAAGGTTTCAAGCAAACTAATGTCAGCATTCACTTCCCTATAATGGATGCTGTTGGAGCCTCACCTAAACCCCCTTTTCCAGACTAGTACACTCATTCCTGAGCTGCCAGGAATATTGGTTGCTAAGAGCTCACAGCTGCACCTTCTCTAGAGAATTGCCCTTGGCCAAATGGAGCCACATAACAAGCGAGATTACATTCTACCCACCTACTCCACCAAAGCAAGTGACTGACCGGCTGAGAGGTAAAAAGGCAGGCCCCCTTGCCTAATTCTGCAGTGCAAGTCAGCTCTTGTGCAACTGTGAGATCAGGCTAAAGCTGGTCTCTAGGTGAGACCACCTCTTTTTCAAATGTTTTCCTGTTTTCCATCCTTCTACCCTCACTCCCGTTCTCTTGAGAGCACTCCCTCAATAAATCACTTGCCCTGGAATCACAGTCTCAGGTTCTGCTTCGAGAATAGTGCCTAAAACACCTCCTCTATGTGCAGAGCTAGATCAGTCCTAGAGAACAGAAATGCCTCTTTGCAGCACCCCACTAGGAGAACCCATACTCTGACATCTGACCCAAGTCAGTTTCTCCCTCTCCCTCACCCTTGCGGCCAATGAGCCGCCAAATTAAAACCTCTAACTCCTCAAAGTCTTGACATTCTAGGTCATCCCCAGTCACTACCCCAGTTCAGGCTCTGATGACTTCTTAACTTGGTTAATGCCATTTCTTCCTAATGGTCTTCCTGACCTTGGCCTATGAGCTGCCTGCTGGTATCTTTGAATGATATATATGACCACGTTACTTTATCTTCAAAAACTCTCATTAACTACTTTATTACTATCATGGTAATAACAATAGCCACCATTGATTATATATTAAGTGATTTACATCCACTATCTCATCTTGTGATGTAAAACTGCAACAAAGTTATAATTTTCCTCTTTTACAAATAATAACATTGAGTGTCCCCAAGGAGACTCATGATCACACAGCTAGTAAAGGGTGGATCTGGACAGTGTTCTTGCTGACTCCAAAGCAATGCTCTTTATCTAATCAGTAAGTTGCTTCTAGATAAAATCGAGACCCAGCATTTCTGGCTTTCAAAGCGTTCTGTAAACAGAACCCAAAATATTTTTCCAGATTTATAGCCCCCAGTTCATCACACTCCTCACTTTAGTTATACCAGGCAATTTGTAATTCCTTAAGCACTCTGAATAGCCCTCCTTCCTTCTCCTGTTTTATCTGACTACACTTCCACCTGTCAATGCCCTTGGGACATACTGCATTTTCCAAGGTAGGCTGCAACAATCTCTCCCATCCCACATTCTCTTCTACAAAGTGTGCTAGATCCTCCTTCCATTAAGAGGTGTGGCCTATGGCCCCTTCCCTTGAGCCTAGGGTTAGCCTCAGTGACTCTGTCTTTGCCATGCGGCCAAGTGACAGTGCATGACTTCCAAGTCTAGATCAGAAAAGACCTTGCAGCTTCTGCCAGGGACCACCATACTTGAGAGACCATAAGTAGGGGCTGCAGTCAAGGCCCTAACCAACAGCCAGCATCAAGGACCTACCCTGTGAGTGTACCATCTTGGATGCCCAGCTCTGGTGCCTTCAGCCAACATAAGACTGTAATTGCATGAGACTTGAAGTGAGGACCACCTGGCCAAGGATTTCCTGAATTCCTAAACACAAAATTGTGAGCCAAATAAAATGATTGTTCAATGCCATTAAGTGTTTTGTGTATTTGTTTCTTTTGCTAATATTCAAAGCTTTTGCCAAATGCCACTTCCTTCCTCAAGACTTTCCCAATCTCTTTGTGCTCCCCCCATGTCATTCCCCCCCATGCCATCATATACTTTCTACACTTTTATTTTAAAAATTTTCAAACATAATCCAAAGTAGAGAGAACAGAACAATGAAATCCACTGTACCAGTCACTCAGCTTCAATAATTATCAAGATTTGGCCATGTTTACTCTCTCTATTTTTTTCTTTTTTTTTTTTGCTTAAGTATTTTAAAGCAAGTTCCAGGCATCATGTCATTTTACCTGATGCATTCTCAGAAAACATTGACATTGTCTTACATAACTACAGTGCCATTGTTATAACTAACAAAATTAACAATTATTCTGTGTGTGTGTGTGACTTTCAAAAGAAGTAGCAATATAAATATTAGAGCTGAAAGCATAAAACTCATAGAAGATATCATAGGGGCAAATCTTCATGACCTGGGATTCAGCAATGGATTCTTAAATATGATGATTAAAGCATGAGCAACAAAAGGAGCAAAAGATAAACTTGATTTCATCAAAATAAAAAACTTTTGTATATCAAAGAAAATTATCAAGAAAGTAAAAAGACAACCTACATTATGGGAGAAAATAGTTTCAAATTATAAATTGTATAAGGGCTTAATACAGAATATATGAAGAATTTTAACAATGCACAACAACCCAATTTAAAAACAGGCAAAGGACTTGAATAGGCATGTCTCCAAAGAAGATATTCAAATGACCAATAAACATGAAAAGATGCTCAACATCATTAGCCATTAGGGAAATGTAAACCAAAATCACAATTAGATACCAATTCATACCCACAATGATGGCTATTATTTAAAAAAGGAAAATAACAGGTGTTGGAGAGGCTGCAGAGAACTTGGAACTGTAATGCAGTGTTTGTGGAAAGGTAAAATGGTGTAGCTACTGTGGAAAGCAATCTGGCAGCTCCTCAAAAAGTTAAATATGGAATCAGCATATAAACCAGAAATTCCATTTCTAAGTATATGCCCAAAGAAAGTGAAAATAGGGTCACAAACAGATATTTGTGCATCAATGTTTATGGCAGCATTATTCACAATAACCAAAAGTTAGAGACAACTCAAGTATCCATCAAAAAATGAATGGATAAACAAAATGTAGTACATAAACACAATGAACTATTATTTGGCCATAAGAAGAATGATGTCATGAGTAAGATTACACATCAAAGAAACTTGAAAACATTATGTGCAATGAAATAAACAAGACATATAAGGACAAAAATTGTATTATATCACTTATACAAAACGACTAGAAATGGTAAATTTACAGAGATAAAAAGAAGATTAGATGTTGGGAGGAGGGACTGGGGAGAAGGTGAACACCATGAGTGTTGGGGACCAGATCTTAATCACTCTTCTACACCCCAGCAGTGCTCAAAGGATAGTTTACCAAAGTAGTTTTGTTGCCATCTTCTGCTCTGGCAATACTGACCTCAAGTTGTTGTCAAGTTTTGACTGGGACTGTAGATAATGCTTCCTAGATAAAGCAAGACCTCAAAAGTGGCATTTAGAAACAAAATTTTGACCGTTACTAAGTGATGCACAACCACAGGGCTCATCATTCACACTGCTGTATCCCAGGGAGTGCTTAGAACACAATGTAAATGGCAGCCCCTGGAGTTGTGCAATTTGGCATCCTGGATACTGGTGAATGCTATGTGCTACACATGCCCTTACCCACTCTGCATTCCTATTGCAGAAGATATGACAATATTATAAGGAATTAATAATAGAGGGGTATGTGGGAAAAGATGTACCTATTGCAAACTATGGACTATAGTTAATAGTAATATTTTAATATTCTTTCATCAACAGTAACAAATGTACCACACTTTGGGTCAATAATATGGGCAGGGATAAGAAGTAAGGAAGGATTAGGTTTTCTGCTTTATTTTGCTTCTTTTCTGGAGCAATAAAAATGTTTTAAATTTGATCATGGGGCTATATGCACAACTATGTGATGAAATTGTGTATCCTTCAGATGGTTTCCTTGTTGTGTGACTATATATCAATAAAATTGCATTTTAAAAAAAGAACAGTGAAAAAAAAAGCCAGGAGTATACTCTACCTCCAATCTGCAGCTGTAAATTATCTCTATAGTATAGGTACCAAGACATAATTCACTCTAGAGAAAAGGATAAACAATTTCTGCAATGATTATTTTACAAGATCTAAAGATATACTCTCAAACTAGTATCTAACATAAACATTTCAAAACATACCTGGTTTTCTTTTTTTTGCAGAAACAGAGAAAACTCTTTCAACATAAAGTTTTCTTAAATAAATGTTCCAATTTTCTTTTCCTCCCAAATTCCCCTTCCTCCACCAAAAACAAATAAGCAAATAAAGTTGCCCACAACCCTACCCATTATACATTGTGAACATTTATGAGCGGAACAACAGTGGGCAATATAATGAAAAACAATAATTTGAAACTTCTACCTCCAAAATTATTTTAAACATAATGAAAGGTTTTTAAAAGAAGCAATTCTTGGCTTTGTTCTTAATGTGTACATTTTGTATTATATATGGGATTCCTTTGGGTGGCTTAGACAATACAAAGTCAGTGATGAATCATAAATCTGGACTATACTTAAACCCAGAAGCAAGGTGTTCACAGTTTCATTTCTTCCAGTGCTGGGAGTCTTGGAAGATCTTGCTTAAGCCCATGTTAATCCCGTCTGCTGTATATTTTTCATCTCCTTTTATGTTGTCCCCATTGGAAATAGGGAAACTTCTCACTGTTAAAATCCCTTGCTATATATAAGGGGATCAGTCCTTCTTCTTGATATCAGTCATTGGAATCCCAAGCATTTTCCAGAGGCGAAAACCCAGCCACCATATGTTCTGGTTTCCTTTTATTGGATGTCCATGAAAATCCCCTAAATGAACTGAGAAATGCAGGCAGTCAGAGGGAAGCATGACCATGGTTGGTGTAAAGGGATTAGAATAGTAAAGAAGTTGTGAAAAGTAATGCTGCTGACACTTGAAGACCAGGAGACCTTCTCTTGGGCCTTCATCTTCTGTATGAAACATGCTTTCCTAGGGTTAAAACCTTTCATCATAATCAATAATAACTCTCCAATATTAAGAATGCTTTTGTTCATTTGTTGTTAAATTTTTTTTAATTAAAAAAATAAATAAATAACTCTCCAATAACAATAACCACAATCCCTACTACCTTTTCAATACTCTTTACCAGGTACCAAACACATTAAATCTTCATAATAACTTTGCAAGATCAGTATTATTATCACCATTTTACTGAAAATGAAACTGAGACTCAGAGAGGTAAGGTCACAGAGCTAGAAAGTAATGCAGCTGGGATTGGATCCTAAATTTGCCTGACCCCAAAGTTTGCAACAGCCTGCCTCCAGCTCATACAAACCCATGGCAGTGTAAACTATATACCTCCCTAAAAGCACTGATAAAGTTGGACCCAGAAGCAGAATCTCCATGAGTCCCAAAGGCTTTCCTCCCAACTGGGTATGCCATACTTTGTCAAGATCTTAAAAAAAAAAAAAGATAGATCAGTCCTCATATCTTGTGATCTACTAAACTGTACTAATCCTTCTCTTTCCCCATGACTCTCCCAGCCATCTACTTTTCAACATAGCCTGGCACCCACAGCAAGTGATAAGGCCATGTGGTCAGTGGTCATATGACTGTTGAGATGGAAACAACTCATTTAAGCAGATATGCTATCCCTGTTTCTCTGGAAACAAAACAAAAAAAGGATGAGTATACTGTACCAAATGTGCCATTGCCAAAATAAGATACAGCATATATTCTTTATTTCATTAACATTTGATGAGCAATTAAAATGATACGATTTTCTCTAACACTTTCTTGCATTGCTAGGATGAGTCTGAATTGGTACAACCTCTATGGAGGTCAATAGAGCAATATCTATAAAAGATAAAAATTACATGTGGACATACTATTTGTCTTTAAACCAGGTTCCCTAGAAACAGAGTCTGAGACAGTAAATCATTTTTTTAATAGCACAATGGAATGTATTTAATACTACAATTATAAAAATATTTTTCCATGAATTGTAACAAGTGTACCACACTAATGCAAGGTGTTAATAATAGGGTAGCACACAGTAACTCTACTTTTCATGCATGATTTTTCTGTAAATATACAACATCTCGAATAAAAAAATAAAAATAAAAATTTATATTATTAATTAATTTCTTGGCTGCTAAAACAAATATCATATAATGGGTTGGCTTAATAACAGGAATTTATTGGCTCATTGTTTCAGAGGCTAAAAGGTTTACTACTTTCTGGGGTCAGTATCTTATAGCTGACCGACAGATAATCTTCAGGGTTCCTTGATTTTCCCGTCACATAGCAATGCATATGGTGGTGTTTTCTTTCTCTTCTGGGTTCCATTGACTTCCAGTTTCTGGCTATTCCCTGTGGCTTCCTCTCTCTGTGCCTGAATTTCATCTGAGACAGGAAATCTTAAGCAGATGACTTATCAGTGGAGTATTCTCAGCAGAAGAAGGAGAATGAGAAAAGCAGGATGGCAAGGGAAGAAGCTAGGACAAAATGTGATTTCAGATTTCTAGCTGCCGCTTGACCCCACAAGGAGCTCTTGAACAAAAATTGCACCACAGAGGTTGTTCTGCCTAAAAACCAAAAGTTAGGCTGCTGTATACCCCCATACCTTTTGGCCAAGTGTTGCCACCAGGAGGGTGTGCAACTTTGTAGACATTTCCAGGCCAACAGCAGTTCCCCAGAAAAGAAATAAGGTGTGAGCTTTTAAGCAACCAACATCTGCAGCAGCTAGGTAACAGGTATACCAGCCCTAGAAAGGGGTTATTAGCCAGGCACCAACATCTGCTATATCATGTGATACAGCAATTCCATATCTAGGAATTTATCCTCAGATGTGCTTGCATGCATGAAAAGTGATGCATATCCAAGGTTATTCACTACAGTATTGTTTCTTAAGAAAGTACCCAACAATTAGTGACTGGTTAATTACATGTGATACAGTAATATAATTGAATATTAGGTGGTTGTGAAAAAATAAGAGTGAGGAAGTTTTCCATGTATGAATATGGAATGGAATGACTTTTAATATGTATTTTTACATAAAAAAGCAAGGTGTAGGTGATAGTTAAGTTCGGGTGTCAAATTGGCCAGGTGATGATGCCCCATTCTGTTTCTGTGGACTTAAGCCATAGGTATGTGAAATTCATCTATGGCTGATTAGATTTGCGGTCAGCTAAGGGGTGTGCCTTCCACAACGAGTGATGTTTAATTTAATTAGCTGGGGGCTTAAAAGAGAGAGATCAGAAGAGAGCTCAACCAGCACAGCTCAAGCTGCCTAGTACATCTCATCTCAGCACTCATAGCTTACCCCAAAGTTTGAAGATGCAGAAATGAATCACCCTGGGGAAGGCCACTGGAACCCAGAAGCCAGGGGAGAAGTCAAGCAGATGTTGCTGTGTGCCTTCTCACATAACAGAGAACCTGAAATGAAAGCTAGCTGCCTTTCCTCCGAAAAACTATAAAATTTTAACTAAATAAATCCCCCAATTAAAAAACAATCCATAATACAATAAATGAGCTAGACTTAACAGACATTTTAGAACATTATACCCCTCAACAGCAGGCTACACCTTTTTCTCAAGTGCTCATGGATCATTCTCAAGGACAGACCAGATGCTGGGTCACAAAGCAAGTCTCAATAAATTTAAAAAGATTGAAATCATACAAAACACTTTCTCAGATCATAAAGGAATGAAGTTGGAAATCAATAATAGGCAGAGCACCAGAAAATTCACAAATATGTGGAGGCTCAAAAACACACTCTTAAACAACCAGTGGGTCAAAGAAGAAATTACAAGAGAAATCAGTAAATATCTCGAGGCAACTGAAAATGAAAACACAGCATATCAAAACTTATGGGATGCAGCAAAGGCAGTGCTAAGAGGGAAATTTATTGCCCTAAGTGCCTATATCAAAAAAGAAGAAAGGGCAAAAATCGAGGAATTTACTGTCCACTTGGAAGAACTAGAGAAATAACAACAAACTAACCCAAAACAGGCAAAAGAAAAGAAATAATGAAGATTAGAGCAGAAATAAATGAAATTGAGAGTATGAAAACAATTGAGAAAATGAACAAAACGAGAAGTTGGTTCTATGAGAAAATCAATAAGATTGATGGACCTGTAGTGAGGTTGACAAAAAGAAGAAGAGTGAGGATGCAAATAAACAAAATCAGAAATGGAAGAAGAGACAAAATCACTGACCCTACAGAAATAAAGGAAGTAATGACAGGATACTATGAACAAGTTTATGCTAATAAGTTCAACAATGTAGATGAAATGGACAACTTTCTAGAAAGGCATGAATAACCAACATTGACTAGAAAAGAAATAGACGACTTCAACAAACCAATCACAAGTAAAGAAATTGAATCAGTCATTAAGAAGCTCCCCAAAAAGAAAAGTCCAGGACCACATGGCTTCACATGTGAATTATACCAAGCATTCCAGAAAAAATCCTGCTCAAACTCTTCAAAAAAATTGAAGAGGAGGGAAAGCTACCTAACTCATTCTATGAAGCCAATGTCACCGTCATACCAAAGCCAGACAAAGAAATTACAAAAAAAAAGAAAACTACAGACCAATCTCTCCAATGAATATAGATGCAGAAATCCTCAACAAAATTCTAGCAAATTGAATCCAGCAACACATTAAAAGAATTATACATCATGACCAAGTAGGATTCATCCTAGGTATGCAAGGATGGTTCAACATAAGAAAATCAATTAATGTAATACACCACATCAACAAATCAAAGCAGAAAAACCACAAGATCATCTTGATTGTTGCAGAAAAGGCATCTGACAAAATTCAACTTCCTTTCCTGTTCAAAACACTTCAAAAGAGAGGAATAAAAGGGAACTTCCTCAAAATGATAAAGGGAATATATGAAAAACCCACAGCTAACAGCATCCTCAATGGGAAAAACTGAAAACTTTCCCCCTAAGATCAGGAACAAGGCAAGGATGTTCACTATCACCACTGCTATTCAACATTGTGTTGGAAGTTCTAGCCAGAGCAATTAGACAAGAAAAAGAAATACAAGGCATCAAAATTGGAAAGGAAGAAGTAAAACTCTCACTGCTTGCAGATGATATGATACTATATGTTGAAAACCCTGAAAAATCCATAGTAAAACTACTAGAGCTAATAAATGAGTACAGCAAAGTAGCAGGTTACAAGATCAAAACTCAAAAATCTGTAGTGTTTCTATACACTAGTAATGAACAATCTGAGGGGGAAATCAAGAAAAGAATTCCATTTACAATTGTAACCAAAGAAATAAAATATTTAGTAATAAATTTAGCTAAAGAGACAAAAGACCTATACAAAGAAAATTACAAGAAATTGTTAAAAGAAATTACAGAAGACCTAAATAGATGGAAGGGCATACTGTGTTCATGGATTGGAAGAGTAAATATAGTTAGGATGTCAATTCTACTTAAATTGATTTACCGATTCAATGCAATACCAATTAAAATCCCAACAACTTACTTTTCAGAAACAGAAAAACCAATAACCAAATATATCTGGAAGGGCAGGGTGCCCCAAATAGCTCAAAGTATCCTGAGGAAAAAAAATGAAGTCGGAGGTCTCATGCTACCTGACTTTAAGGTGTATTATGAAGCTACAGTGGTCAAAACAGCATGGTACTGGCATAAAGATAGATATACTGACTAATGGAATAGAATAGAGTGTTCACATATAGACCCTCTCATCTATGGACAATTGATCTTTGATGAGGCAGTCAAGACTACTCACCTGGGACAGAACAGTCTCTTCAATAAATGGTGCCTAGAGAACTGGATATCCATATGCAAAAGAATGAAAGAGGACCCATATCTCACACCCTATACAAAAATTAACTCAAAATGGATCAAAGACCTAAACATTAGATGTAAGACCATAAAACAGTGAGAAGAAAATGCAGGGAAATATCTTATAAATCTTATACTAGGAGGTGGTTTCCTAGATCTTATACCCAAAGCAAGAGCATTGAAGAAAGAAAGAAAGAAATGGGAACTCCTCAAAATTAAACACTTTTGCGCATCAAAGAACTTTGTCAAGAAAGTAAAAAGACAGCCTACACAATGGGAGACAATATTTGGAAACGATCTATCAGATAAAGGTCTAGTATCCAGAATTTATAAAGAGATTGTTCAACTCAACAACAAAAAGACAGACAACCCAGTTACAAAATGGGCAAAAGACTTGAACAAACACTTCTCAGAAGAGGAAATACAAATGGCCAAAAGGCACACGAAGAGATGCTCGACTTCCCTGGCCATTAGAGAAATGCAAATCAAAACCACAATGAGATATCATCTCACACCTACCAGAATGGCCATTATCAATAAAACAGAAAATGACAAGTGCTGGAGAGGATATGGAGAAAGAGGCACACTTATCCACTGTTGGTGGGAATGTCAAATGGTACAACCACTGTGGAAGGCAGTTTAGTCATTCTTCAAAAAGCTAAATATAGAATTGCCATATGACCCAGCAATACCATTGCTAGGTATCTGCTCAGAGGACATGAGGGTAAGGACAGAAATGGACATTTGCACACCAATGTTTATAGCAGCATTATTTACAATTGTGAAGAGATGGAAACAGCCAAAATGTCTATCAACAGATGAGTGGCTAAACAAACTGTGATATATACATATGATGGAATATTATGCAGCTGTAAGACAGAATAAAGTTATGAAGTATGTAACAACATGGATGGACCTTAAGGACATTATGCTGAGTGCGATTAGCCGGAAACAAAAGGACAAATACTGTATGGTCTCACTGATATGAAATGACAATAGTGAATAAACTTGGAGAATTTCATTGGTAACAGAGATCATCAGGAGATAGAAATAGGGTAAGATATTGGGTAATTGGAGCTGAAGGGATACAGATTGTGCAACAGGACTGAATGTAAAAACTCAGAAATGGATAGCACAATGCCACTAACTGTGATACAATTATGTTAAAACACTGAGTGAAGCTGAATGTGAGAAGGATATAGGGAGTAGGGCTGGGGGCACAAATGAAATCATAAAGAAAGACAATAAAGACTGAGATGGTATAGTCTAGGAATGCCTAGAGTGCTTAATGATAGGGATTAAATGTACAAATTTTAAAAATGTTTTTGCATGAGGAAGAACAAAGGAATGTCATTACTGCAGGGTGCTGAAAATAGATGGTAACTAATATTTAAAATTTTTAACTTATGTGTGAGATTAAAGCAAAAAAATGTTTATTTGTTACAAAATTTATATTTTAACTAGTGCAGTTCCTAATATAACTTATGTAGACAGCTTAATTGATCACCATAAGTACATGGAACCTTGAGTAGGGCATGAGATTTTGTTGGTTTGTCCAGAGTGATGCCCCAATAAATCCCAGAGTGATTTGAACAGTGAATAAAAACGTATTTGCAAAGTCCCCTTGGGGGAATGGTGAGAAAGGGAAAAAATTCAACTTCCCCAAGTTGAATTCTTGATATTCTCACAAGCAGTGTGGACAACCAAAGCTATAGGCTGAGCTCCAGTCTTGGGGTTTTTTCACATGAAACTTAACTGCACAAAGGATAGGTCAAGCCTACTTAAAATTAGACCTAAGAGTCAACCCCAAGAGAGCCTCTTTTGTTGCTCAGATGTGGCCTCTCTCTCTCCAGCCAACACAACAAGCAAACTCACCACCCTCCCCCTGTCTATGTGGGACATGACTCCCAGGGGAGTGGACCTTTCTGGCAATGTGGGACAGAAATCCTAGAATGAGCTGAGACTCAGCATCAAGGGATTGAGAAAACCTTCTCGACCAAAAGGGGGAAGAGTGAAATGAGACAAAGTGTCAACAGCTGAGAGATTCCAAACAGAGTCGAGAGGTTATCCTGGAGGTTATTCTTATGCATTAAATAGATATCGCCTTGTTATTCAAGATGTAGTGGAGAGGCTGGAGGGAATTGCCTGAAAATGTAGAGCTGTGTTCCAGTAGCCATGTTTCTTGAAGGTGATTGAATAATGATATAGCTTTCGCAATGTGACTGTGTGATTGTGAAAACCTTGTGTCTGATGCTCCTTTTATCTACCTCATCAACAGATGAGTAAAACATATGGAATAAAAATCAATAATAGGGGGAACAAATGTTAAAATAAATTTAGATAGAAATGCTAGTGATCAATGAAAGGGAGAGGTAAGGGGTATGGTATGTATGATTTTTTTTCTGTTTTCTATTTCTTTTTCTGAATAGATGCAAATGTTCCAAGAAATAATCATGATGATGAATATGCAACTATGTGATGATATTGTGAATTAGTGATTATATATGTAAAACAGAATAATCAAAAGTTAAGAATGTTTGCGTTTGTTTGGTGTTTTTTGGTATTTAAAAAATTTTTTTAATTAATAAAAAAAACTATATTCACTGAAATGGAAAAAATAAATTAAAAAAAAGCCAATCCATCTCTGGTGTATTGCATTTTGGCAGCTTTAACAAATGAAAACAGTTCAGAGTATAATATGTAAAATATGCTACCATAAATGTTTTCTTTAAGAACATACATACATATACATATATGTAATGCTTAAATTAACCTTGGAAGCATAGACAAGGAACTGGTTGGAAGACAGTGCAAGGGAGAGTTTTCAGTATTCATCACTTTGTATCTTGTGAAAGTTATACTATTTCATAACTTGTATGCATATTCAAATGAAATATAGATAGATAATAGATACAGATAAATAATAGATGAAAGATACAGATAGATGATGAAATGATAGATGATACATTGATCGATAGATGATAGATAGATAGATAGATAGATAGATAGATAGATAGATAGATAGATAGATAGATAGACAGATGATAGATAGATAGATAAATTGATTTGCACGAAGACCAAGCCAGGAATTCCTGCCATGCCATTGACAACCAAAAGAGGCAGAATGAAAAGGACATTTTAAAATCCAATTGTTTTCTTATTTAGAACTGACTTCTTTCCCAATTTTTATGCATGTATTCCTTACATTTGTGTGTAATTTCTGGCTTAGCGAATAGCCTTTTATTTTCTCATGTATTTCAGATCCAGCACCCATCCCTATTACTCATACCTTCCTGTGGAAGGATTTCTTTTCTTTTTAAAGATGACATCAATGACCTATTACAGCTGCAACAGGCTCTCATTCTGAATGCCAAACCAAGCTATAGTTCCAAGCTATAATTAAAGGCAAATATTTCCCAAAATCTATTACAGTGATAATTCTATCATTTGGATGCTAATAATGTTTCAAGACAAAAAAATCTCCACAGCTAAATGAGTACTACTTATCTCTTTACTGCAAGACTTATCTAAGCCTTTAATGCTATAATGAAATTTTGAATCTTCTAAAGACACAGCATTTTCTTCTAAAGACACAGCAGAAATTTCCCCCAAATTATTTGAGTATGGCATTTGAGATTGGCTCTGTGAAGCAATTCTTGCTGAGGCTCTCTGAATGACTGTAGTCACCTTAAGGCTCAACTGACTAAACGTCCAAATTGGCTCACAAGCATGACTGGCAGTTTATGCCCACTGTTGGCTGGGAGTTCAGCTGAACTGTCAGAACAGTTCAGTTCATATGTGGACTCAAGAGCATGAAAGTCTCAGAGGAATTGGACTTAGACACCTAGCTTCCCCAAGTATCCAAAGAGAGCCAGACAGATGTTTCTCTCATGGTTGTTGAACATAAGAAAATCAATTAATGTAATATACCACATTGATAGAATAAAGAAAAAACAAACACACGATCTTCAATTGGGACAGAAAAGGTATTTGAAAAATCCAACACCATGTTTTTATAAAAACACTTAGAAGACTAGGAATAGAAAGAAACTTCCTGAAATTGATAAAGGGCATATATGAAAAATGCACAGCTAACAACATACTCCATAGTGAAGGACTGAAAACGGTCCCCTAAGCTGAGCAACAAGACAAGGATTCCCACTGTTATTCAACACTGTTATTCAACATTATACTGAAAGTTCTAGCTGCAGCAATTGACAAGAAAAAGAAATAAAAAACATACAAATTAGAAAAAAGTAAAACTTTTGCTATTTTCAGATGACATGACCCTACATATAGAAAATCCTGAAAATATCCACAACAAAGCTACTAGAGTTAATAAATGAATTCAGAAAAGTGACAGCATACAAGCTCAACATGCAAAAATCAGTAGTGTTTCTATACAATAGTAATGATCAATCTGAAATGGAAATCAAGAAAAAAAAATTCCATTTACAATAGCAACTAAAAGAATCAAATATCTAAGATTAAATTTGAGCAACAAAGTAAAGAACCTCTACATAGAAAACTACAAAATACAGATTCAAGAAATAAAAGAGTGACATTGTGAGTTATTGATTATATACCAAAAATGGAATGATCATTGGTAAGAATGTTCATGTTGCTTGTTGCTATGTTCAAAAAAAAATTTTAAATAAAATGAAGATCCTATTCTACCAAAAAAAAAAAAAAGAGAGAGAAATAAAAGAGGACCTAAATAAATGGAAGGACATTCCATGTTCACAGATTGGAAGAGCAAATATCATTAAGATGTCAATTCTACTCAAACTGATTGACAGATTCAACGCAATCCCAATAAAAATTACAATAACCAATTTTGTAGAAATGGCAAAGCCAATTATTAAATATATTTGGAAGGGTAAGGGCTCCAAATAGTCAAAAACATCTTGAAAATGAAAAACAAAGTTGAAGGACTCACACTTCCTGACTTTAAAGTATATAACAAAGCTACAATGATCTAAACAGCATGGTACTGGTGTAAAGGTAGATATATTCACTGATGGAATCAAATTGAGCATGCAGAAATAGACCCACGTATCTATGGCCAATTGTTATTTGAGAAGGCTGCCAAGTCTACTCAACAGAAACAAAATACACTCTTCAACAAATGGTTCTGGGAGAACCACATCCAAAAGACTGAAAGAGAAACCCACTTGACACTTTATAGAAAAATTAGCTCAAAATAGACCAAAGACCTAAATATAAGAACCAGGACCATAAAAATCCCAGAGGAAAATGTAGGGAAGCATCTTCAGGATCTTGTGGTAAGCAACGGTTTCTTATACTTTATACCCAAAGCACAAACAATGAAAGAAAAAAATAGATAAATGGGACCTCCTCAAAATTAAAAACTTTTGTGCTTCAAAGGACTTTGTCAAGAGAGTGAAAAGGCATCCTACACAATGTGAAAAAATATTTGGAACCATATATCCAATTAGGGTTTAATGTCTAGAATATATAAAGAAATCTTACAACTCAGTAATAAAAAAGAAACAACCCAAATGAAAAATGGGCAAAAGAACAGACATTTTTCCAAAGAGGAAATACAAATGGCTACAAAGCAAATGAAAAGATGCTCAACATCACTAGCTATTGGGGAAATGCAAATCAAAACCACAATGAGATATCATTTCACACTTATTAGAATGGCTACTATTAAAGAAACAAAAAACTACAAGTATTGGACAGGATGAGGAGAAATAGAAACGCTCATTCACTGCTGGTCAGAATGTAAAATGGTGGAGCCACTTTGGAAGACAGTTTGGCAGTTCATCAGGAAGTTAAGTATAAACTTGTCATGTGATCTGACAATCCCACTTCCAGGTATAAATCCAGAAGAACTGAAAGCAGGGATGCAAACAGACATTTGCACACCGATGTTCACAGGAGCATTATTCACAATCGCCAAAAAATGGAAACAACCACGTGTCCATCAACTGATAAATGGATAAGCAAAATGTGGTATATACATACAATAGAATATTACTCAGCCTTAAGAAGTCATGAAGCTCTGAAACATGTGACAATATGGATGAACCTTGAGGACATTATGTTAAGTGAAATAAGCCAGGCACAAAAGGACAAATATTGTATAGTCTCACTAATATGAACTAATTATAATGGCAAACTCATAGAATGAGAATCTAGAATATAGGTTACCAGGAGATAGAATAGGGGTAGAGAATGGGGAGTTGATGCTTAGTTTCTGCAGAGCTTTTATTTAGGTTAATTATAAATGTCTGGAAATGGATAGAGGTAATAGTAGCCCGTTACTGTGAGTATAATTAACAGTGCTAATTATGTGTGTGAATGTGGTTGAAAGGGGAAGCTTAAGGTTGTGTATGTTACTAGAAAGAAAGCTAGAGGATCAAATATGGAACTGTATAACACAGCGAACCCTGTGTTAGATGATGTCTGTAGTGAATAGATCAAATATAAGAATATTCTTTCATAAATTATAAGAAATGTACATCACCATCACAAGGTGTTAATAATAGGAGGGTATATGAGAAAAAATACACCTAATGCAAACATTGAACTATCGTTAACAGTAATATTTTAATAGTCTTTAAATATAAATTACTCTATAAAGACAGAATTAGATCAGAGGTTATATAGGGTTGGAGAAGGATAGAAAGATTGAGCAGTGACTGCTAAGGGATATGGGATTTTCTTTCTGGAGTAATGAAGATGTTCTAAAATTGATTGTGTTGATGGATGCACAACTCTGTGATTATACTAAAAGCCATTGACTGTACACCTCGGATGGATTGTATGACATATGAATATATCTTGAAAACTGCTTAAACAAAAAAATGTACAGGGTCCCTATTTGGAATGATGGAAACATTTAAGTAATGGATGGTGGTGATGGTACACAAAATTGTGGATGTAATTAACAGCACTGAAATATACATCTGAATATGATTAGAAGGGGAAATATTAGATTGTATTTATGATAACAGAATATATATATATTTTAAAATCCATGAAACCACACTACACAGACAGTGAACCCCAATTTAAACCATGGACTTCAATAGTAGAATTATAAAATGTACTTTTATCAATTGTAATAAATGTTCCACACCAATGCAAGGTATTAGTGGTGGGATGGTGTATGAGAATCCTGTATTTTATGCATGATTGTTCTGTAAACCCACAATTTCACTAATAAAATTAAAATTAGAAAAAAAGAACCCACAGGATCCAGTTCACCTCTCTTCCAGGTCCTCTGAATCCCACATTTTTAAAGAAATCCAGGCAACAGGAGGTTGGAGATGCAGAACAGCATCAGGACTTTAATTTGGCTCCAGTAACTGTTGAAATGTACACTAGAATGTACCAGACAGCAAGTGCTGCCCAATGCCCTACCTTGAGCTGATGAAAAATGTACAAGAAACACAAGATACATTTCATACCCATTATGGATGGCTATAATAAAAAAAGGCAAATAACAACAAGTGTTAGCAAGATTGTAGGGAAACTGGAACCCAAATACACTCCTGGAGGGAATGTAAAATGATGCAGCCACTTAGGAAGCTTTGTGGTTCCTGAAAATATTTAAGATAGAGTTACCATATAACTCAACAACGCTACTCCTATATATATTCCCAAGAGTGTTGAAAACAGATGTTCAGACAAAAACTTATATACTAATATTCATAGCAGCCCTATCCACAAGAGCCAAAATGTAGAAACAACCCAAATGTCCACCAATGGATAAATAGCTAACTAAATTTACTATAGATATACAATAGAACATCATTTGACAATGAAAAGCAAAGAAGTACTGATGCATGGTACAACATTGGTGAACCTTGGAAACATGCTAAGTGAAAAAAGCTAGAAATAAAAGGCCACATATTGTGTGATTCCATTTATATGAAATGTCCAGAATAGGCAAATCCATTGAGACAGAAAGTAGATAAGTGGTTGCCAGGGGCTGGATGGGGAGGGAGAATGGAGAGTGACTGCTAATGGGCATGGAGTTTCTTTGGAAGGTGACAAAAATGTTCTGAAATTAGTCAGTGGGATGGTTATCAAATTTGTGAATATACTAATATGTGCATTGAATTATATACTTTAAAATGGGTGAATTGCAGAAAATTTAAGTGCATTAAGTGCACATACCCTTAGACACAGCAATTATGCTCTTAGGAATTCATCCTAGAGATAGACTTGCCCAGGTGCACAATCATTTTGCACCAGGATATTTATAGTAGCATATTTATAAAAGCAAGTCTAGCAATCCCTATATCTCCGTCAATATTTAAATGAAATATGTTTTACTCACACACACACTCACACACACAAATGGGCAAATTATATGTTATGCGAATTATAGCTCAATAAAACTGAAAAATGCAGAGGAAAAAGTGGAATGTTGAAAGAAGCATAGAAAAGACCCATTACAGGACTTGACTGATATGAATCTGATTCCTTCACAATAACTCTGAAGCATATGATCAGCTTGTTCCTACTCCTCTAACCACAAAGTACAGACGATTTTACTTTAACTGGAGAACGCTGCAGTTTAGATAAACATCGGAATCTAACGATTACTTCGTTGAAGTGAAAAAGAAAAAACTCACCAAAGAAGCAGAAATTGAAGGCAAGTGGTGAGACGATAAAGAAGAAAAAAAAAAACTTTCAACAAGAACAATCAACAACGTTGAAGTTTTCCACATCTGGCTTCACAGCAGAAGGAGGAGGAGGAGGTGAAGAAGAAGGAGAAGGGGAGGAGGGAGAGGAGGAAGAGAAAATAATAATACTCCGGGGCTTTAAGCTATAAAGAGATGTTGAAGAAATTTCAGAAAGCGAAAGGGCCCTAGGAAAAAAAGAAAGCAGAGCGTAAGCCTATAACCATCTCTTCCACAGAAACTGAGAGAGAGCCTTAGGAATTGCAGAGCACCTCCCATACCTTGCTTTTACTTTTTGGCTTCTGAATTCTTTCAGGGAATATGTTGCTGTTAAGGGACAATGTGGAAATTGCATAAATCAGCTCAGTGAATTGTTTAAAAGTATCATCAAAAAAAGATATAAAACAAAAACAGGTCCATATTTTAAAAAGAAAGAAAGAAGAACCAGAGATACATAAATAAAAGCAATTAGAAATATTGAAAATGAAAAAATATTAGTAAACAAATTTATAGAACTTCACCTAGTTTCCCTAAATGTATATATGTGTAGATTTATAAGGATAATTCACAAATCTACAGAGATAATGGGAGATTTTTCAGATACCTCTTCCAGAAACTAATAGCCCAATCAGTCAATAAATGAATAAAGACATAGAAGATTGAATCACAAAATTAGCAAACATCGCTTAATAGATACATATAATATTATATGTAAAATTAAGAATATCAGAAAAAAACTTTTTTCAAGGATACATGAAATATTTACCAATAATTGACCAGATAAAACTCACAAAAGAAGTCTTAACAAATTTCAAAAACTATCATATAGACCACATTTTCTAACCACAATGCAATTAAATTATGAATGAAGAATATGCATGTATGTGTATATATAATTAGAAATTCTTCTCACATTGATATGATTTCTCACATCATAATGCAACTCCAATCAAAATACAACAGGCATTTGTGAAATATTACTAGCTAATGAAAAAAAGTAATGTGCAAAGACCAAGAGTAGCTAAGACATTCTTGAGGAGGGAAACAAGGTGGGGGAATTTATTCTACCAAAATCTGAGACTTATATAATGCTGTACTAATTAAGACAATGTAGAACACTGGAGCATAGATAAACAAATAAACAAATGAAACAGACTATAAAGCTCAGAAACAAACGAGTATATATGTAAATGATATTTAACAGAAGTGATACCATAAATCAATAGGGAAAGAATCATATATCTATGCTGCCTTTTCTTTATAAACTGTAGAGTAATGAAATAGTTGACGAGAGTAAGTTTTGCTTTGTAAAGTATCCCACCTAATAAATGATGAAGGAATGAAAAAATTAGAATATGATCATTTGGTAACCCTTAATGAAAAAATGTGTCTAGGCATTGACCTTGACAGTCAACAGAAAAAAATTAGGTGAAATGTTGTTGGGAACTTTGTAATGGATGGATCAGGATGATAATTGCTGAACTCACTGATAAATCTTAACATTACAAAAAGAGAGACAACCTAACCATATATAGACTTCCTGATATGAGTGACAGGAAGCACAGCAGCACCATTCATGAAGTGTTCTTGCCTAGAAAATCAAATATGAATCTGATCAAGCCTCTAGATCTAACAACCAGTTTAGAGGAAATACACAACTCAGAGGGAAATGTTAAATGAACCTATAGAGATCCAATCAGCAAATCCAGAATGTGGGAAACTCTATGGGATATATGATGTATTTTTGTCCACAAATAAATTGCAAAGAAAAAAAAGAGAGAGAGAGGGTGGTGAGGAACCTATAAACTAAAAGAAGCTTAAAGATACATGTTATCAACCAAATGCAATTTGTGAAGCATGTTAGGATCCAGGTCTGTAGAAATTAACTATTACAAAAAAGAGAGAGAGAAAGTACATGAAAGAAATGAGAACATCTGCTGGATATTTGATGAAAATAAGGAATTGTTTTAATTTTTAGGAATGACAATGGTATTGTGATTATGAAGAAAGAGAAAGGGAGGGAGGGAGAGAGGGAAAGAAGTAGGGAGGGTGGAAGGGAGAAAGGACAGTGGGAGCAGGGAGGGAGAGAGGAAAAAGGAAGGAAGTAAAAGAAATCCTATCTTTAAAGATATACCTGGATACATTAATAAATGAAATAGTAGGTCTTGGATTTGCTGTGAAATAATCTAAGGGGTAAGGGAAAGAGAGTTGGGACATAGAAAAAACAAGATTGGCTCTGTGGAATCATAGAAGCTGGGTGCTGGGAACATAAGAGTTCATTAAACTATTTTCCCTACTTTTGAATATTTTTTAATTTGTCCAGAATGAAAATAACGTGGTAATATGGGAAAAAATATGGATCCCTACCTTACACCATGTTGTAGACAGAATTCTCAGATGACCCCCAAGATTCCAGATGCCTGATATACACATACCTTCTCCCATTTATTCACTCAAACACTAATCTAGGTGGTACAGTGAAGGAATTTTGCAGATGCGATTAAAGTCCCAAGTCAGTGGCCCTAAGATAAGCAAATTATCCTGGCGGCCCTAACTTAATCTCATGGGCTCTTAAAAGGTATGCCACGCTTCTTAAAGAAGAGATTCAAAGTTAGACATATTTGAAACATGAGAGAGATTTGATAAGTCAGAGATTCTCCATTGCTGGCTTTGAAGATGGAGAAGGTCACACGGCAAGGAACATGGATGACTTCTAGGAGCTGAGAGAAGCCCCTGGCCAGTAAGGAGATGGGAACCCAGGCTTACAGGTGCAAGGAAAAAAATTATGCCACAATGTCAGCTTGGAAGAGGACTCCAAGGTTCATATGAGCATAGTGACAGCCAACAGCTTGATTTCAACCTTGTGAGATTCTCAGCAGAGAACCCAGAATCCCTAAAAACCTGTGAGCTGATAAATTCCTATTGTTTTAAGTAGCTAAGTTTGTGGTGATTTGTTATACAGCAGTAGGAAACTATTACACACCATAAAGAAAAATAAATCCCAGTTGTTAAAAAAAGCCTTACAAATTTTTAAACAAAATTTAGAAAAAAATATATTTATGACTGTGGTACAGAGAAGGAATTCTTTTTTTAAATTTTTATTAATAAAACCAATCAACATACAATATGAACATTCTTCTTTTTTCATCACATAGTTGTATATTCATCATCATGATCATTTCTTAGAACATTTGCATCAATTCAGAAAAAGAAATAAAAAGAAAACAGAAAAAAAATTCATACATACCATACCCCTTACCCCTCCCTTTCATTGATCACTAGCATTTCAATCTACTAAATTTATTTTAACATTTGTTCCCCCTATTATTGATTTTTATTCCATATGTTCTACTCATCTGTTGACAAGGTAGATAAAAGGAGCATCAGACACAAGATTTTCACAATCACACAGTCACATTGCGAAAGCTATATCATTATACAATCATCTTCAAGAAACATGGCTACTGGAACACAGCTCTACATTTTCAGGCAGTTCCCTCCAGCCTCTTTGTTATGCCTTAACTAAAAAGGTGATATCTAATTAATGTGTAAGAATAACCTCCAAAATAACCTCTCGACTCTGTTTGGAATCTCTCAGCTATTGACACTTAATTTTGTCTCATTAGAGAAGGAATTCTTAAATAAAATACAAAATGTACAATTATAAGGAAAAGATCAATAAACTCAAGTATACTAAAATTATGAATGTCTGGACTATAAAATGCACCAAAAAGCAAAGTGAAAAGACAATCCATGAACTAGGAGATGCTTTTTGCAATACGTATAATTTATAAAAGAATATTATTTTAAGAAGCTTCTACAAATCAATAGGGAATAAAACAAACTAGCCAACAGAATATGAATTGGTAACTCACAAAAGAGGAAGCCCAAGAGGCCAATATGACAATATCTAGTAAAATTGAAGACATATATACCCTTTGACCCAGCAATTCTACTTATGGGAATATATTCTAGAAAAAAATCTTATACATAGGCTTAAGGAAACATATACACAAGGATCATTGCAACATTACTTGTAATATTGAAAAACTTAAAACAACCTAAATGTCCATCAAGAGAATGAAGTTAATTACATTTTCATTTTTTCAGTTCTCAATTTGCCTTTTTCATCTTGACTGCCACCCTACCTGCTAATGTGCAAATGAACCATCCCATTTGGAAACGAACTGCTTATTTCACTAGCTCTAAGAGTTACCAGCCACTCTCTTCATTGTAGCCATCCAAAGAAAATGTTTGCTTCTGAGTTTTTGCTGACTTCAAAGAAGGTCTCTAGCCAATGGACATCAAAAGTGTCCATTATATTTGGAAACGCACTTCCATCCAAGGATGAAATGACTTACTAAAGTGAGCCTGAAACTGCTGAGCTAAAAGAGAGTATGGACAATTCAAGTGAGGCAAATGAATGCTTCTAAGCTACTGAAATGGACATATTCTTTTGAAAGGTGTCCCCCAGGCCACATGAGAATTAATTTCATTTAATGAAGCTGAGCTTAAGGGAATTTTAGTGTCTAAAATTCAATCTGTGGATTTCTTCAAACATACTAGCACTAGACATCATATTATGCTACCTAGAACACAGCTTTTTAATTTGTCTCCAAACTTACCCATCTTCATTATGGCTTTATTTGTACTTCCCTATCTTAGATAGGAAATGTCTGAATAAAATATTGGCTAGTAAAAGTATGAAATCCCCACAAGAAGTCAGTTATGTATTGATTCAACAAAATAAATGGAAGAATTTTTAATTGTCCTATTATCTGCTCATGACAAACTTTTACTTTTAAAGGCTTTTTTTTAATATCCATTTGAGATCCGATGTACAGTTCTTTATTTATACTGAATGTTTATCAGGGAGTACACATTGAAAGCAGGTATACTCTATATTACTTATAATTGTATTTCTTGGATACCATCTAACACTTTCCATTACAATAATTGACTAAATAGAACCAGCCACAATATATTTTTCCATTTTTGTTGATAAATAGTTACAATGGAATCACATTTAAAAATTCAAATAATGTATCTTCCTAAAATATTCCCATTGCAGAGTTATGTATGAAATGTTAAAAAATGTATATGAGAGTTTGAGTAGCAATTTTATGATGTCATATCACATAATTACCCAGATTTATCACTTTAAATTAAATGAAAATTCTTTGTGGCAGAAGGTTTGTATGAATATGAAAGTGTTGATTTTTGTTCCCATTTGCTCAGTTTAAACCACGTCACATTGTGACTTACAAAGCCCATTTCCCTTTTGTGCTAATTATCCAAACCCGAGTTCAAAGTGCTTTTTCATTTACCTAAGTGTGCAAAATCAAAAATTTAATTGCTCAAAGTGCTGAGCAGAAGCTCTAGGTTTCTTTAATTCCAGCCCTAAAAGGATGGCTCTTAATAGGATGACTAATTTATCAGGCTTAGAAAAGTGCTACTGCTTAAAGCAATTACTGAGCTCAAGTTTATATGAGAGTTTAAAAGAATAAATATGACCCTTTGCATGATATTGGGTGGGGGTGAAGGGTGGGGAGAAGTCAGAAGAATTGGCGATGCCCTGTCCTTAAGAAATCAGTAAATGTCTAGGCCCATGTTAGCCACCCTTTCTGGGCCAGAGCATGATTGGAATGGAACATGAGTTTTTTCCCCATCCTGAGCCCAAAATGTTGGCTCTCCCCTCCCCTCTGCCAGCCTCCACATAGGAGTTCATACCAATTTCTGGTTCCCTGAGACAATCCAGTTGGGCCAAAGTATTTAGAAGTGAGCTGGATTTTCTGAGGTAGATGTAGGAAGGGATTTCACCCCGTCCTAAAAAGTGAACTCTATTCCTCTAGATATTTCTGTCTTCCATGCCCCCACTTGCTCATCTCACCACAGAATGCCTCTTCCCTGCCTCCTCCACTACCTCAGCTCCCACCTTCTGCTCCCAGATCTTGCCCTGCCCTTGGGATCTCAGCTGATCTTTATATAAAACCATTTAGCCCTCTCACAATTTCTGCCTCCAAACTTGTTGACCATACCTGCTTAGCAAACAAAGCGTCCTCCATTTTAGGGTCCATTGAGAGATTATCATTACCAACAGCTACAAAAAAAGGTTTTTTGCTCTGTCACATCTATTTATGCTTTGGCTACCTCAATGTAAGAAATTTTTTAACCTCAAAGTTGAATAAACACTTTTTTCTCCATAATTATTTACTCCAACTTCCTCATTTTACAGTTGATAAAACAGGCCCAGAGAGGTTAAACAACTTGCTCAAGGTCCCACAGTGGTTAGTGGCAAAGCCTGACTTTAAACCTGATCTCTAGCCCATGGTCCTGTAATTCTTTCCATTAATCTGAACTGCTTCAGAGAATTCAGGGATTTCCAGGGTCTCCACTTTCTCACACTACTCTAATTTGAGATTATATGTGACTTTTCTCCTGGGGCTCTGTATCTCATTCATGTACACACATGCAGTCATTTACAGGGACTTCATGGTTGAAGAAATGGAAGGAAAAGCACTATTCATTCTTTTACTAGTTCATTTATTCAACGGAAATTTTTCAAGCACCTACTAGATCACAGGTGCTCTTCTAAACTCTGAAGATATAGCAGTAAACAAAATAGACAGAAAACCCATGCTCTCATGGACCTTGTGTTCAAATGGGGAGAAGACACAACAAACAAATACATAAAATATTTAGCATAGACAATGCTACAGGGAAAAATAAACAGGAAAATGGGATAAGGAAAGTCAGAGGGGGAGAGGGATAAAGTCGAAATCTATAAAAGGAGGTCAGAGAAGTTTTCCCTGAGGAGGTGACATTTGAGCAAAGACTTGAAGGAGACGAAGGAACAACCATGTGGATATCAGAAGAAGAATATTTCAGGCAGAAACAACAACCAGTGCAAAGGCCCTGTGTGAGAAGCAGGTCTGATATGTTCAAGAAGGAGTGAGGAGCCAGGGTGGCTAGAACAGAATGAATAAGGGGAGGGTCAGCAGATGGGAGCAGATAGGTGACAGGCTTATCATAGGGTGGCCTTATGGGCCATAGTAAGAATTTTGTTTTTTTATCTGGATGAGATGCAAGACCATTGGAGGGTATTAGGCTGAGGAGTGACATCCACCTCCACATCACTCCTGCTTTCTTCTCCCTCAAACACCATCCACACAGAAATTCAGGAAAAGAGTTAAGGATGTCAAGTCATCTAGGTTTGGGTGGGTAGTTCAGGTGCCACATCCCCTTTCAGTGGGATATCTGCTTTTTAAGTTTGTCTTTCTTTGCAGAACAAAGAGCTTAAGTAGGGAATTTTTGAGAATCTTGGGGAGCTGTTTCTCTGAGACCTCTGTGTGTTTCCTAAAGCCTTTTTGCAGGACAGGAAGTAAACTACTAAGAGAGAGGAGGTTAGGAGAAATAGCTGACCCAGGAGGCTTTGAGGAAGTTAAGAAGGGGGGGGGCGGGGAGGAAGAGTCAAGAAATCAAAGATTTCTGTATATGCTTAGGACTGTGGCACACATTACAGGATTTGATAATTCTGGTCCCTGGGACTCAGGCAGAGCAAATAGTTTTAATCCTATTGCATAATGAGGAAACTTAGGATCAGAAAGATGACAATATTTGCCATGGTCACACAGGTAAAAGGACAGACGTGCAACTAGAACGCAGATAGAGACTCCTAAACTCAGTATTCCCTCCATGTTGCCACACTGCAAACCTAGAGAACAAGAAGATTCCAAAAGGGGACATGCATGCAACCCTTCTCAGGAGGAAAGAAGAGGCCTTGCAGAGGCAGCTATGTATGTTTTCACACACGAATTTCTTTTTAATATGAATTAGCAAAAAAACAAAAACAAAAGAATTGAGGGTAGTGGTTGGGAAAACATGTTCCTTGCTCTTCTCATCACTGCCTGACTCATAATGTGCTCATCACGTGCTCAAAAGAAATTCCTCCCTGATTTCTGGGGATAATATTCGCCCCATCATCTTCTGGGGACTGTGGACAGGACTTATTCAGTTCAATGTGAATGAGACCTCAGCACATCTCTTAATGGAAGCTGTGGGGTGATTTCTCTCCAGGGAATGAGCCAAGCTGGCTTCTAGTGCAGCTTCAGCCCAGATGTAGTTGATGTTGGATCCTGGAACTTCTGGCCCATCCTTCTCAAATATCCTTCCAAACAGGCTCATGTTTTTGAAATTCCTCTTACATTGAGGTAACTATCTTCCAAATATGCCCTTATTTCCCTTCCAAGTCTTAGAAATCAGAAAACAAACAGACCTGGATAGAGAAGATATTGCCTGGGGCCTGAGAAGTTAAGCTTCTGGCCCTCGGTGAAATTGTTTCCTCTGCCCAGTGAGCAAGGGCGCTTTGGCAAGCTACCTCTGCCTAACTCCTCCTACTAGCTGCTCCTAGGCTTCTAAATGTTTTTTGCTCTTGTTTTAGAGGGGTAAAATAAAAAGGTTACCAGTTAAAGGCATTTTTCTGCCATTCATGGTCAGTCATCATTGCACATTTAGTAACTTCTTATTGAAAGCATGCTGTGTACATGTCAAGAACTGAATTAAGTGATTCACATACATTTTTCAAAAAATGTTGAAGAATCTGGGATTTTATCCTAATGGTAAGCTTATAAGTTAGCCTCCCACAGTTTCATGGATGTTGGTAGAAGACATAAAACTCCAAGGTCAGAAACAAAGAACAGTATATTATAGCAATAGCTATAGCCAGAGTATTATCATCTGTGCCAGTTTCCCAAGATCCAGTTCCAGTGGATGCAATGAAGGTCAGGTAACACCTGCATTACATAGTGGGTTGTATTACTGAGAAGAATCCCAAGCTTAAGGAACCCAAATCTTTTATAGTAGACAGTAATTCTGTCTGACATTTGTCCCAAAAGGAGACATTATCTTTATTATACTGAATAGCAAACAAATCTGCCCTCAGCTCTGGAGAAGAAACTATTTCTATCTTTCAAGGTTGCTTGCTATATAAACATCTTTGAAAAGATAGTCCAGAACAAAAGCAGTCAGCACCTCTGCTTACAAGACTTGCAGTTATGTGCAAGACCCATTGAAAAATGGCCTCCCAACAATGTTATCCCATTTAAACTGAAATAGGCATAATTTTCTTCAGATAACAGGTGGGAGAAAATGAAGTTCTGGAGCTAACTTGTCTAGGATCACACAATTTAGGAGGCAAAGTCTGTATGAGCCCAAAGCCTGAGCCATGTCCTTTGGTATCTAGGGCAAATAACAGTAGGGCACACAGTCACTGTGTGAGCTACCTCTGAAGGGCTTACAGTTGGGAAGATAGAACATGCCTTCCACATCCCTGAGGAGCACCAGTGGAGTCTGGGTGGGGGCCCAGGGTCCCCTCTCACAAGTTCCAGCAGGATTTGTTTTTTCCCACTTCTCTCTCACACACACACATGCAAAATCAAATTGCTAATAAATATAACTTTTTATAAGTTGTTTTCCCTTTAGCGCTTGCTACTTGTTATCTGATAGACGTCAACAAAACAAATGAGTAGGTAAATCAAATATTAAGAAAAAACAGGCTCTGCTTCTCTGTCTGCCATGCGATGGTGACTGCTGTGGGAAGGCTTCTCCGGGCTTTTATTGCCCAACATGCAAGCACCGTTCCTTGGGGCATTTTGGCCATTGCAGACCTTAGACCTGCTACTTCTGGAAGAAAGTGCTTGGCAAATATAGTGTGATCTGGTTATGGTCAAGCAAAATTTGCCTTCAGCACCAGTTCCTCAAGCTATGTTCCTGTTGTCACCCAGACAACTGGGCGTAATCATTTGGCCAAGCTGACACCAGAACCTAACCATCACGGAGGGGGCGGGGTGCGGAATATAATCAATGCAAACTAGTATCTATAGTTAACAATAACGTTGTAACATGCTTACATTGAATGTAACGAAGGCAACATGACAAAGCTAAATGTCAATAAGTGAAGGAATATGGTGGAGGGGTATGGGATTCTTTGTGGAAGAAATGGAATTGTCCTCATATGGATTGTGGTGGCGAAAGCACAGCTGTGTGACTATAACATTGGCTTGCATTTTTTTTCTGTATGGCAGGGTCACATTTCATTATTTTTCCATGTGAGTATCCCATTATTGCAACACCATTTTTGAATTTTTGTTTGTTTTGCTTGCTTGTTTGTTTTTTAAGGGGAAATTCATGGACTAGAAATCGAACACAGGTCTCCCGCATGGCAGGCAAGGATTCTACTACTGAACTATCCTTGTACCCCAGAACCATTGGTTTTTTTAATTTAGGTTGGATTGTATGATGTGAGAATAAAACTGTTTAAGAATGAACAGAAAGAGACAAGTGCTGGAGAAGATGTGGAATAAGAGATGTATGTATTCACTGCTGGTAGGAAAGTAGCGTGGTGCAGCCCCTCTGGAGGGCAGTGGGGTGGCTCCACAGGAGGCTAGGGTTGGGGTTGCATATGATCCTGCAACCCCATTATTAGGTGTATACCCAGAGGAACTGAGTGTGGGGACACAGAATGGATCATTGCACACTGTTTATGATGTCAGTGTTCGTGATTTGCAATGGATAGAGGTGGCCTAAGGGTACACTGACTGAGAGATGGAAAGGGGAACTGTGGTGTGTACATACAATAGACTATTGAGCAGCTGCAAGAAGGAGTGAAGGTGTGAGGCATTCAATGAGGTGAATGAAACTTGAGGAAATTATGTTTAGTGAAACAAGCCAGAAATGAAAAGACAAATATTATAATGCCTCATTAATATGGATAAACTATAATGTACAATTTCTGAGAATTGAATTTGAGAGCACAGGTTATGAGATGAAGGCCTATTGTAAAGGTTTCTAGACTGTAAGCTTTTAGAGCAGTCGCATCTATTCTGGAGTTGTAACAGTTATTTCTAAATTCTGAGATACTGAGCTCTTTGTGTATAACCTGGTCATTCCCTGGAACTTCGGGTACTTGTGTGACACCTGAGACTCAAAGCTAGAATTCTGCAGCTAGCTGTGAAAGTCAGCATTACCCCATACAGCAACTGTTACAAACACCGAAAAAGTGATCAGACTTCAATTAGAGATATGAATGAAAATGATGTGTGTAGGACTAGGGTAAATCAGACTAAACGGTAAAGGATGATATTGATGGTATTTTAAAACTTCAACTTCTGTGTAAGACCAAAGGAAGAAATGTTTATTTGGTACAAAATTTATATTTGCAGTATCACACTCTCTAATTTAACTTGTATAGTCAGCTTATTCGAACACCATAATCATATGGAAACTTGAATAGGGAGTGAAATCTCTGTTGGTTTGTACAAGTTGGTGTGATGTCCCAATACATCCCAGAATAATCTGGGCAGAAGATTAAAAAGTATTTACAAAGTCCTCTTGAGGGACTGGGGGAAAAAGTGGAAATATTAAACCTAAGAAAGACCTGATATTCTTGTAAGCATTGGGGACTGGCAATTTGTTGGGCCAGGCCCTCAATCTTGGGGCTGGCCCTTATGAAATGTATTCCTGCAGAACAGAAGCTAAGTCTACTCATGATTATGCCTAAGAGCCACCCCCCAAAGAACCTCTGTTAATTGCTCAGATGTGGCCACTCTAAGCCAACTCTGCAGGTGAGCTTACTACCCTCCCCACTACGTAGGACATGACTCCCAGGGGGTGTAAATCTCCCTGGCAATGCTGGAGTGAGAAAGCCTTCTTGCCCAAAAGGGGGAAGAGAAATGAAACAAAATAAAATTTCAGTGCCTGAGAGATTTCAGATAAGAGTTGAGAGAGGTTCAGATAGGTTTCTGGAGGTTATTCTTATGCAGTATATAGATATCCCTTTTCAGTTTTTGGCATATTAATAGCTAGAGAGAGATACCTGAATCTATTGCACTGTTATCCAATAGCCCTGATTCTTGAAGACAGTTGAATAACTATGGAGCTTTTTAAGGTCTGTCCATGTGATTGTGAAAATCTTGTGACTGACACTCCCTTTATCCAGTGTAAAGACAGATAAGGTAGAAAAAAAGACAAAAAATAAATAATGGGGCAATGAGGAGGATGGGATGTTTTGGATGTTCCTTTTACTTTTATTTTTCTTTCTTTTTTTTTTTAAATTGTACACAGCTCCTATTTGGAGCAATGGAAATGTTTTTATAATTGATGGTGGTGATGGTAGCATCACATTGTGAACACAAATAACGGCACTGAAATGTATATTTGAATATGGTTAAAAGGGAAAATAATTATATCGTATATATGGTAATAGGATAAAAAGACTTAAATCCATGAAACTGCACTATACAAATAGTGAACCCTAAGTTAAGAAATGTACTATAGTTAACAGTACAATTATAAAACTGTGCTTTCACCAGTTGTAACAACAATGGTGCTGATAATCAGGTGCTATATGGGAATCCTGTATTTTACTTAATAAAAAATAATCTCATGTATTTTCATTTATGTAAAAAAAGAAATATTAAAGGTAAGAGCAAAAATTAATGAAATTGGAGTCCTGACCCAATCAAGGTGCTGAGTGAGATGCTTCCAGCTTCTGCCCTGCTATAGAAGCTTTGAACAAGCAACAAGAACTGCCAGAAACATATTTCTAAAAGCTCCAGAAAGCAGTTAAAGAATTGCAATAACAGGACAAATGCCAAGTCAGGAAAAACGGCACATAAAAGTGGTAGTGTCTAGGGAGGAAGGGTCTTGTTACCAGACAAAGACCATGGATTCTTTTGCCCAACATGCTCAATAACCAACTCCTGAGACACCAAGGTTTCAAAGAGAGAAAGAGTTTATTACTAGGCATGTAGCAGGAGAGTATAGGGCCTAACGGCACAAATTCTGTCTCCCCAAAGTGCAGTAATTGAATAGTTTTATTAGAGAAAAGGTGGGTAGAGTTTAAGATAATGAGTACAGTGGCTCCAGATAATGTAATTAGAAGTGATCTAATTATTGAGCATGTGCAAACTAATTACATGTTTAGTCACAGAATGTATGAAAGAAAATGGAGGAATGAGGTATAGGTGACTTGTAGATTAAAGTCTAAGCTACTGCACATGTCAGGTGGGCCCACTTTGGTTAGATCTAGTCTTGGTTATCCAGATAACTTTGGACTTGGGGTGGGTTAGTTTTGGGCTGACCCAAGACTCTTCATTAATAAACATTAGGGGCTGTCATTAGTGATTACAAGACTCTAAAGTTGAAAAACTGAATAACTGAGTACAATGAAGGTTAGTCACAGGTATTTTACAATCACAGAGGCAGAAGATAAGGGCTATACAATCGTTATCAGAGATCAAGGCAGTTGGATTACAAAGGTTTCAGGTATTTCCCTCTGTCTACTCCAATATGCCAGAAAGTCAAAAGGAATATTTATATGATTCAGCAATCAAGATCTTCCCTTAAATCCTGATTTCTTCGTTACAATTTCTGCCATGATTCAGACCCAAAGTGCAAGGCCAGGAGTGGGATTTGACAATGAAACAAGACCCAGTGGAAAAGTCAACTGTGAAGTAGCATATGGAGGAAAACTGGCCAGAAGTCCAATATTTTGTATCTGATTGGTTACAGAAAGTGAGGAAAAGAAATAAGTGAAGACTGAAGCCTCTGTTGTGAACCTCAGGAACTAACGAAAGGCAGATTTGCTGGGGGGTGGGGTGGGGGGGAAGCAAAGAACAGTCAGAGGTGAGTTCCATTTGGAAGTGTTGAATTCAAGACGCTGCAAAGAATTTCAGATGTGTTTAGCAGGTAACTGGAGCTTGAAATAAAAGCCATATCCTATTACAACTGAGATGGGAAGCACAATACATAGCAATGAGTACAGGATGGTTCCTCAGAGACCAATTCTTATCCCATTTGCCAATTATAGCTGTGTGAGTTGAAACAAGCCACTTAACCTCTCAGAACCTGCTTCCATATCTGTGAAATGCAGTTAATAATTTCTGTCCTGCCTACCTCACAAAGTTGTTGTGTGAATGAAATGAGCATTAAAGACCTTTGAGAACTATAAAGTGCTATTACATGTGTAAAGTGCAGGACATATACAGTCACATGATTTTCAACAAAGGCCCAAAAGCAATTCAATGAAGAAAAAGTCTTGTCAATGGAACAACTGAATATCCATATGGAAAAAATTAACAATGATGCCTACCCTCACAACATACAAATGTAAGATGTGGACTCTTTTTCATGGGTTACCACTTGTGGAAACATTAAATAATCTTCAATATGTAAAATAAAATAAATCATTAAATATTATTAATGTTGTGGTTTAATGTTACTGAACTAAGTCAACTGTAAATTACCGGCTCCATAAATCTATGCATTTACTACCCGCTCTCTGTCATAAAGAGGGTCACTCAAATGGTGCCTTATATTGTAACCAAGGATCTTTAACATTATTTTCTTTAGCTGACTTGTAAGGCTAACTAGGTGTGAAATCACATATCAAAGAGTGAGCTATTTCATATCAAGCAGATAAGATTAGCCCTCCTCAGTACCAAGGACAGGTGGGGGAAGGAGAAATTTTCTTAACAGTGGAACCATTAAAGTGAGTTACATTAACCTGGGTTAAAATCTTGATGAGACCAGAAAAGAAAACATTTATTGGTGGTTTGTTCCAGTGGACAGTGTTCTGGAGCCCTGCTCTAGAGGAACATTCACATTTTGAGGTGGAGGGCAGGCTTCAGCCCCAGTCAGGGCTGTAGCTCCTTACCAGGAAAAAAAGTATGGATCCACTGTCTTCCCTAATACCTCTTCAAGATGGCAGCCAGGCCTCTAGGTGGACTTTCAAGCCTGGTTCTGTCCACCCTAGAGAACTATGGAAACTCACTACACATCAGGGACTGGTGAATTTGGCTTTTGCTATGCTCCTCACATCACAGCCTCACTGCTGATTAGGGCTCCTCCCTCAGAGAGGGTAAGGAGGAAGAGGCGAAAAAGGCAGGAAATCTCATCTCAACTAGCAACTTGTTAGAATATCCCAGTAAACGTGAATTTCTAACTAGTGGAAATATTACACTATTGTGTTATCTAAGGATTCACTGTCATGTTTTCATATGCCTACTCAGCATAGGCAGTTGGAAGTCAATCTCTAAAATATGGTCTTTACTTTCAAAACACATCAAGTCATGCCAGAAATTATGCATAGGATTCAAAATACATTTACCAACCTGGAAGGAGAAACCAAATCTGAAAAAGATACAAATGGGTATAAGACCCCAAAATCTCAAAAATTAAATTTTTACAAACATAATTCAAAGGCAATTTGAATATTCCATTCAGGGTGATGTCAAGGAGTATATTTGAATGCAGATTAAAAAGCTGACAAAAATTAATAAAAAATTAAATCTGGTATATTGGTAAAATAGAAAATTAATCATAGGTGGTATAGTCAAGAATCAAAATAATCTGATTTAAAGCAGTTTACCATGTCATAATTTAAACCATTTACTTCATTTAGGGTGAAAATAGCACTTGTGCACTTCCTGAAATCAACCACGAAATTCTAACATTGTTTTAGGTCCACATAATCTGATTCAACAAAAAATTGGTGAAGATTATTTTAAAAATACTACATTTAGCTTCCATAACTAGAAATAAACAGATGATGTGAAAGGACTATTTATTTAGGCTTTTTACTCATGTGAAAGTTACCAGTGGTCCCCTGCACTATAAAATGCACCCCAAGTTAAATTCTGCTTAGATTTTACAAAATTGAGTAAAATCACACCATACCTCATTTTACATATCAGACTGTATGCATGTAATTGAATTTTTGTAAATCTAATCATAATCTAAACCAAGAGCCAGCAAACATTTTTTTGTAAATGGCCAAATAGTAAATACTGTAGGCTTTGTGAGCCATATGGTATTTGTTGCAACTTCTCAACTCTGCCATTGTTTGCTCAAAAGCAACCATAGATAATGCATAAAGAGACAGGAGATGGAGTTGAGTTCCAATACAACTTTTTTTTTTTTTTGGTAACAAAAACAAACAGCACGGGCGGCTGCCGTGGCTCAGCAGGCAGAGCTCCAACCTGCCATGCTGGAGGTCTGGAGTTCGATCCCTGGTGCCTCCTGCCCATATGCAAATTAAAAAAAAAAAAAAAAACAGCACATGCTGCAGCATGAATGAACCTTGAAGTCATTATGTTGAGTTAAATAAGCCAGATGCAAAAGGACAAATATCGTATGATTCCACTTATATGAAATATGCAGACTAAGCAAATTCATAGAGACAGAAAGTAGATTAGAGGTTACCAGGAGCCAGGGGATGTGGGGAATGGGGAATTCTTGCTTAAAAGGTACAGAGATCCTATTTGATGCCATAAAAAAGTCTTGGTGATGGATGTCATACCACTGACTACAGCAGTTTTACTTGTTACTATGATGGTTACCTTAGCTTAGTTCCATTCCTTTACTTGATATTGTAGTTGTTAACTTACACTAAATGAGTGACTCCCATAAAAACCCTAAACTCTTTAGATCAGGGGAGATAGAGTTGAGCCAGGGGCTCCTGACTCCATGCCAGTCAACTTTCTTTAAAGCTCTTTCTTTTCTCAAAATCCCAATGTCAAGGCATTGACTTCTGTGTGCATTGGGCACAAGCCCTTGCTCAATGTTTTGGTTTGCTAAAGTTACCAGAATGCAATATACCAGAAATGGCTTGGCTTTTACAAACAGGATTTATTAGATTAATAGCTACAATTCTAAGACTGTCAAAATGTCCAAATTAAGGCACCAACAAGAGGATACCTTCTTGAAAGAAAGGCAGCTGGCATCCAATTCCCGCTGTCACATGGGAAGGCACATGGCAATGTCTGCTGTTCTTCTCTCCTGGTTTCTGAGTTCAAACATCTCTCTCAACTCCTGTGGGTCTTTCTTGCTTCTCCCTGGGGAATTTTCTTTCTTAGCTTCTCTAAACTCTTTGGCTCTCTTAAAGGGCTCCAGCAAGTGGACTAAGACCTGCTTTGAATGGGTGGGGTGACATCTCCATGGAAACAACCTAATCAAATGGTCCCACTCAACTATAGGTCTGCCCCCACAAGATTGGATTGGAAGAGCATAAGCTTTTCTGGGGTACACAACAGATTCAAATCAGCACACTCAGTAACAGATGGTGGTGATGCTAGCACAATGTTGTGAATGTAATTAATACTACGGAAGTGTATCCCTAAAAATGGTTAAAATTGGCTACAATGAATATCCAACTAATAAATAAAAGACAGCAGGCCAGACTTTTCAACCACAAGGCTATAGTTTACTGAACCCTAGTCTAAACATATTAGAAGACAGCTTGTGTTGCCTCCTGGCAAGAGGGACATCTGTGCCTGAGAATAGAGCTTTTCTTGCTCCCCCTCATTAGTGAGAAGTTGCAGGCATTTATGAGGTTAATATTGGGCGAGCTCTTCTACAAGCTCTTTTACAAGTCCTGTTGAGCAAGCAACTAACAGATGTCCCAGTTAATTTGCAATCGTGGTTTACCCTCCACCTTGAGG
>PVIY010025130.1:0-37120 GCA_004026745.1 Myrmecophaga tridactyla
ATATATTTCACAAAGTTATTGGGTTTAAATAATGTTTACAAAACCAGATCATATCAGGGAATAGAAGGCACACTCAATACCTTAATTGAAGAATGTTTAAAGAAGAGACTATCCACAGAAGTGACAAGAGGCCCAATAGAACCAACAAGAGATGTTAAAGCACTCAGTTACTTAGGACAGCAAGAAGTATTAGTGCTCTTAGGCTTACAGAGGCAACATGATCAGAACCCAGAGAGAACCAAATGACTCAAGTTGTGATAACAGCAAGAAAAACAGAATGGTGGATAAAAAAAGTTCAACAGGAAGAAATCTGGAGAAATAAGTACACTGACCTTTCTTTTCTATGGTCTATGAATATTTCTATTAGTGCCTTTCATTGAAAGCTAGACAGTCTAGGACACTGGTTAAAGCCACGCATCATAGTCACCCTCTGGAGCACAAGCATAAGGCAGAGAATGATCTGGAAGAGCTAACTGTAAATTCTCCCAAAGAAAGATGATGCCATAATGTTAAGGGCTATTGAATATGGTTATGCTCCTTGTGCACAATCCCAGGAGGCACTATTCACATAATCTACCATATTAAGTACAATTTGTACAGCTGTTTAGTCAGTCTCAGCAGCCATGACTGTGGGATACCAATCTTTGAAAGTATAACCAGATTGTGATTTGTCTTTTTCTCATAATAGTTAAATTAAAATCGAGTAAGGACTCTAGGCTATCATAATATAAAGTAATAGTTTCCTTCACAGATTGAGTTGTAATGAAAAATTCATATCCATTGGTTGGAACACAGCTGTTGCACAGGCTAGCCTTAAATAGGTGTCTATTTATTTTTTCTATTCTTTGTTTATATATCAATAGTATGTGATTTCATGCAACCCCCAACTGGAGCTCTTATCATATCAATGTACATTTTTTTAAATAACAATATGTGAAATAAACAAAAACATATTCTGACCTTGAGAAGTTTAATTAAAGAAAGACTTTATAGACTACTGGATGCTAAACATAGGTGATGTTTGTAAAGCCTGCTGATGGTCTCTTCATCATTGTTGATATACTAATCTCCTCCAAATGAATATCAAGTATTTCTGCTGGAATCATGAGCATAGATATGTAAAAAAATGTGTTTTCTTCCATAATTCAGTCTGAAAATGCTTGTGGGAAAGAAGGAATGAATGAAACATGAAGTGGATATTGTTCAAGATTTAGAAACATGATTTGAATGTATACTGAGGTGGTTTGGAGCTGTACATACTTCAGAAAAACATGTTCTTAAATTTAAGTGGCTCCTGTGGGTGTGAACCCATTATAAGTAGAACCTTTTGATGAAGTAGACACATTCCAATTAAGGTGCCTTCTGCCTCAATCAAGATGAGTTTTAATCCTGTTAGTGAAGTCCTTTATAATTGAATGCAATTCAGATTGAGAGAAAGCCATGGAAGAAAGAAGCTGAAATAAAAGAAACTCAGAAGAGAAGAGAGAGACCAACAGAAACCACCATATGTCTTGCCATGAGACAAAGGAGCAAAGAATCCCCAGCATTCAGTCTTCAAGAAAAAAGCATCACCTTTATCATGTCTGGATTTGGATATTTTTTCATTATCAAAACTGTGAGCAAATAAATTCCCACTGTTTCACCTGACCTGTTTCCTGGTATTTGTTTTGAAGAGCCTAGAAAAATAAAACATACAGAAATTTTTCAAATTCAGTTTAATGTTCATAAGGATTCATAATAATTAGTTTTATTAGTAATCAGACTCTGATATTATCTTTCAATATGTTTAAATTCTAGTATAGAGATCACATATTTACTGAGTATCCTAAAGCAACAGCTGAATCAAGAGAAATCAGCAAAACCATATAATTGAATAAGAATATATTTATCTAGTCTTCCATATCTTCTTCAAAAACATAATTGTGTTTAGAGAATAGTGCTAGGCACAGAGTCATAAGGATTCTACATGAGGCAGCAAGTTAAAGCTTAAGGGTTTATTGCTAGAGAGAAAGGAACAGAGTGAAAGCAAAGGAAGGGCACGCAGGTGGGAGCCAGTGAAACCTGTCAGAAAAAGGAAAGGAAAAATTGTTCCAGCTCCCTTTCTGACAGTTTGTGGTTTTAAAGGAAAAAATACACCAAGGGGGGTAGGCAGTGATGTGGGACTGCAGGCGTTGCTGGGAAATATCAGGCTGGTGCAGATCATGGCTTCATGCTCATGGTTATCTAGTCTGGCCTCTGGCAGGTGGGGTGTTAGCATGTCCATGCTCATCTATTTTACTAGCACATCAGGTCCTGTCAGAGAAGCTGCTGAGGGAGAGAAACTAAAGGGGCCCTCATGCCACAGAATTCATTTTGTATGTCAAGTTTATTTTCTGAGACCTGACATTCTTGCCTTTTTATTTTAACCAAATTGACCAGAGCTGGGATTAGGTTTTGGGGGAATGCTTTGGTTCAACACAAAGCAATTTTTGGAGGGAGCAGGGATATTGTGTTCTCTTTTTGACTCCTTCCTGCTGTGCCCAGGCAAAGTTGGGGGAGGAAATTGCTTCAAGTTGGGCTAGAGCATTGTTAATGGGGTTTGGGAGCTTCTTCTGCTGGAACTGGCTGATAGTGATGTTTTTGCTGCAACAGGAATAGATTTTCAAATTTTTGTTTTAGCAGGAGTATGTTTTTAGAATTTTGCTGGTTGGTCATGGCTGCTGTTGACCTGTGAACAAATTTAGATAGACATTGTAAGAAGCAGGGGCTAAGAGAAAAATTAGTAGTAGAATAATTTAAAAGAGTGAGTTGTTAATAAGATTCAAGGGGCAAAGGGATGAATTGATAAAATCAGTTGTTACTTTTGGAGAGTTTAGCATCTTTATATTTTAGAGCTTCTTTGGCATTGGAACAATTTAGAAGTTTTAAGTTTCTGAAAAACAAACTTAATAAGTAAAATTTTATAGAGCATTAGCTTTTTTTTAGGGTTTCTAGGAACGTTGCTGCTTGGGGTTTGCCATATTGTGGCAGTTTGTGATATTTGGCTGAAGTTTGCATAAGAGTAACCTCCAGAATAACTTCCCAACTCAATTTGAAATCCCATAGCCATTGCAACTCTATTTCTTTTCCCACTTTTGGTCAGTTCATTAATGTTACAGCCAGGCTCATCTTTGGAGTTTATTTCTCACAGTGTCAGGACCAGCTATTTTCTGTGATTCATGGTCAACTGTATTTCATGTTGCCAGTGCCAGGTTTATATCACTGGAAATTATGTCCCATGTTAAGGGGAAGCTCAGAGTTTGGCTTAGAGAGAGACCACATTTGAGCAACAGCAGCGATTTTCTGGAGAAGGCACTAATTCTAAGTAGGTTTAGTTTGCTATTATAGAAGTAAATTTCATAACGGCAAGCCTTAAAATTGAGGTCTTGGCTACCTGGGGAATTTCTAATAGTTTTATCTTTCCCAGTTCCTCAAGAGACTTTACAGACACTATTTTATTTTTTTGCCCCAAACACTCTGAAAGGTAGTGTTTAAAACATTAACTTGTAAAAGCTTCAAGATTTGGTTCATTTATTCCAGGTTCCATATTAAATAAAGCTGAATTAGGTTGTTTAATTCACTAGACAAATTAAATTAGATAGTGCAAAATTTGGACAAAATAAACATTTTTCTTTATCTCATACAAAGTTAAAGCTTAAAATACAGACATTATTTTTACCTTGCATGTTGATTTATCTTGGTTTTAACTATATTAGTTTCATCACATCTCCAACTGGAGCTTGAACTCTTTTAGTCTTAATTGTTCCTGTGTGGACCTATGCTAACCATCTGAGCTGGAGGGCTAAATTTGAGTTTTGGGTATTATATAGACACTGGAAGTTTCAGGGGATTACTGAGTTATATAAAGAGTAAAGTACCTCAGAATTTAATGATAATAGTTAATGCTTACAATCTGAATTTTAATCTCTGTACATATTTTTAAATGAAGCTTTTTTAGAAATAAAAATATTAGACAATTGTTTTATATTAAGAAATCATAGCAGAGGTTTTATTCTATTTTTACTCATTTGCCAGAGTTATGTTATTTAACAGATAAAATATTACATATATATATATAATTTGTTTAATTTTTCTTTTAATGCTGAGCACATATATTTTTAGAGAAGTATTAGAGCAAAGCAGTGCAACTGACAATTTAGCTGTTTTTATGATCTGTAGCCTTTTTAAAATAATTGAAACCATCATTAATGACATCATACCAATACTTAGCATTAAATACATTTGTATCAGAATATAACATTGATAGTGAGAATATTGTCAAACATTTTATTTATTTAAATTTAATTAGTAACAAAATAAAAAATTCTTTGTAACCATTGTAATATGTCTCAAATATTTCTTATGCAATAGGTTAATTTATTTTAGTACCCTAGCACCTTGTTTATACAAGATGAGAGAACAAATTATTTGTAACAGTTTTTTTTCTAACAGTGAGAAGACATTTTCTGAAATAAAGGATAATGCCAGCATAAACACTAATAAGGATATTATTCTAGTGTAAAATATTTTAGACACAATGTTTGGATGATTAAGAAAAAAATATTTTACAAAATACTTTATATTAAAAGCATGCTAACAATCCATGCTAATAGAACAGAGAAAAAACTCTAACTTTAGTTTTGTATGAATACTCAGTTTGGCACAAAAGCTTTCCTTTCTTTTTGAAACATATGATAAACAGACCTATTAAATTTTGGCTAGCACTGATTATGATGGGCAGAATTCACTTTCATAAACACCTTTTTTATAACTCTTTACAACCATTCTATGACAGACAGAATTCATTTTCATAAACTTTTTCTTTATAAATTTTTACAATTACTTAGAACTTATAATTAAAAATAACAATAACAATCTCTACTTATTTCTATCTCCTGGTAGCCTCTGTTCTTAACTGAAATTCTCCAAGTTAATTCATTAATGTTAGTTCATATCAGTGATACCATACAGTATTTGTCCTTTTTTTTTCTGGCTAATCTCACTCAGCATAATGTTCTCCATGTCCACGCATGCTGTTACATGCTTCGTGACTTTATTTTGTCTTACAGCTGTGTAATATTCCATGTATGTATATATCAAAGCTTGTTTAACCACTCCTCTGTTGATAGACATTTGGGCTGTTTCCATCTCTTGGCAATTGTAAATAATGTGCTATAACATTGGCATGCAAATGTCCATTTGTGTCCTTGTCCTCAAGTCCTCTGAATAGATTCAACTGCACAGCTGTGATCCAGTAGCCATATTTCTTGAAGATGAATGTATAATGTTCTAGCTTTCACAGTGTGACTGTGAGATTGTGAAAACCTTGTGTCTGATACTCCTTTTATCTATGGTATGGACAGATGAGTAAAACATATAGATAAAAAATAAAAAAATAATAGGGAGAACAAATGTTAAAATACATTCAGTAAATTGAAATACTAGTGATCAATGAAAGGGAGTGGTAAGGGGTGTAGTGAAAAAATAAGGGGAACAAAAGTTAAAATGTATTGGGTAGATGGAAATACTAGTGGTCAATAAGAAGGAGGGGTGAGGGGTATGGTATGCATGACTTTTTTCTTTTTTACTTCCTTTTCTGGAGTGATGAAAATGTTCTAAGAAATGATCATGGCAATGAATATACAACTATGTGATGATATTGTGAGCCGCTGATTGTATATCAAGTATGGAACATTCACGTTAAGAATGTTTGTGTTTGTAATTGGAGTTGAAGGGATACAGATTGTGCACGAGGACTGAAAGTAAAAATTCAAAAATGGATAGCACAATACTACCTAAGTGCAGAACAGTAATGTAAGTACACTGAATGAAGCTGAATGTGAGAATGATAGAAGGAGGAGAGCTGGAGGCACATATGAAACCAGAAGCAAGGATAGATGGTAAAGACTGAGATGGAATAATCTCGGAATGCCTAGAGTGTACAATGATGGTGACTAAATGTACAAATTAAGAACTATTTTGCATGAGAAAGAACAAAGGAATGTCAATATTGCAGAATGTGGAAAATAGATGGTCACTCAAATTTTAAAACTTCAACTTCTGTGTGAGACTAAAATGAGAAATGTTTATTTGTACCAAATTTATATTTTGACTCATGTATTTCCTAATTTAACTTATATAAACAGTTTAATTGAACACCATAAGTACACAAAATCTTGAATAGGGCATGAGATTTTGTAGGTTTGTCCAGATTAGAGTGATGCCTGATAAATCCCAGAGTGATTTGAGCCATGAATAAAGAAATATTTGCAAAGATCTCTTGGGAGAATGGGAGGAAAGGGAGAAAATTCAACTTCCCCATTTGGAGAATTCCTGATATTCTCACAAGCAGTGGGAACAACCAAAGCAATAGGCTGAGCCCTCAATCTTGGGGTTTTTTCCTATAAAACTTATCCCCACAAAGAATAAGCTAACCCTACTTAAAATTAAGCCTAAGACTCACTCCCAGAGAAACTCTTTTGTTGTTCAGATGGCCTCTGCCTCTCTAAGCCAACATTCTCAGCAAGCGAACTCACTGCCTTCCCCCTCCCTATATGGGACATAGTTCCTAGGGGTGTAAACCTCCCTGGAAATGTAGGACAGAAATCCTGTAAAGAGCTGGGACTCAGCATCAAGGGATTGAGAAAATCTTCTTGACTGAAAGGAGAAAGAGAGAAATGAGACAAAATAAAATGTTGGTTCCTGAGAGATTTCAAACAGAGCTGAGAGGTCATCCTGGTGGTTATTCTTATGTATTATATAGATATCCCTTTTCAGTTTATGGTGTATTTGAGGGGCTAAAGAGAAGTGCCTGAACCTGTAGAGCTGTGCTCCAGCAGCATTGTTGCTTGAAGCTGATTGTATGAAGTTATAACGTTTACAATGTGACTGTGTGATTATGAAAATATTGTATCTGATGTTTCCTTTATCTAGGGTATGGACCAATGAATAAAAAATAAATAATAGGGGGAACAAAAGTTAAAATATATTGGATAGATGTAAATGCTAGTGGTCAATGAGAGGGAGAGGTAAGGGGTAGGCATGCATGTGATTTTTCTTTTTTCTTTTTGTTTCTTTTTCTGGAGTGAGCAAATGTTGTAAGAAATGATCATGGGGATGAATATACTACTATGTGATGATTCTGTGAGCCATTGATTGTACAGAATGTTTGTATGTTAAGAATGTTTGTGTTCATATGTTGTTTTGTCATTAAAAATATTTTAAAAATGGCTATAACAAATAAAATTTATCTCCTTCAACTTTTTATTAATTTCTTTATCCATTCAGACCTTGTAGTTCACAATGATTATAACAAAAAAAATCAATTTCTTTAAACTCTCTATCACCTCTGTATTCATTTCACTTATAGTTTTTATTAATTTGAACTGCATATAACCAGAAATAAATTTGATAATACATTATAATGCTTTTGAACCTGTATACTTTTTTTAATAATGGTATTTATGAAAAGAAGAGCAAGGTTTTTAAAATAATGGAGGAAGAGAAGAAATTTATGTTGGAGTTTAGAACATGGCTAGGCATTTATATAATTTATACACAGAGTACATATATGATTATTGTATAATATATTTAAAACCTCTCAGTTCAATTCAGAAAAAAGCTCAAAATTTTTAACAGTATTTTTAACTGCTGAATAATGCCAGTAATGTGTTAATTTATAGAATTAAGTTACAGTTTTTAAACACCAGTTCAGAATTATATTTGTTTAAATGCTACTTTATTATTTAAAGGTTTTATTTATGTCATCTCCATGAGGATATCTTACTTTATTTTTAATTTTTCTTCTTTTTAAATTCTTTCAGCAATTTTATTCCTTTGTTACCACTGTTTTACATAAAGCCTTAATAGGTGTATATTTTAACTATAATATAAACCCTTAGAAGCTAAAATCTATGTCTTTTTATTCATGACAGACTGGCATTATTAAAGTTATTATAACTCCAAATTTTTATACATACTGAGGCAACAAATGGCTAAGTAAGAAAAGTTAGATTTTTAAAAAATTTAGATAATTAAATTTGTAAAAAATCCATTCATATTTTTATCAAAGTTAATTGATTTCTTAAATAGAATATTTGATGTATTAGCATATTTTTAATTTTATTACATTATACATAAGTGTTATTAATAGGTACATTGCTCAGTTTCTGCAACCTATTAGGTTACTTTAAGAGGAATTTTGAGAATGTACTTATAATATTAGTTTATTTATTAGTAAGTTTATTTAAATTTGTGGAGAACATGCTTAAGCAGAATAAAATTGCACTGCTTAATTGAAAGTGTCACTACTTAATTCTTCTATTGTTTTATAATATTCTAAAATTATGAAGAACTTTAAAAGTATATTGACTATTAAGTTCTGGGAACCATATTGAGCTCATTGAATTTGTGCTAAGCTTAAATGTGGGAAAACTTTTTAATTGGTTGCACAGAGAGAAAGATATTAGGCTTAGAGCTCCTTAAGAATGTTCTTATTAATTTCCTCTTACTATCCACAGCTATGAGACTATACATTGAAAATGCATACATAAGAAATTTATTATTTGAAAATAAAAACAAAAACACAGAAATATTTTTGAGAGGGATAAATAAATAATTAAATATGGCAGCTCATCCCATCTTCATTTTTTGTAAAAATAGGATGAAATAACACATTTAATTTTTTACTTGCAATAGTATTTTAAAATTATAGTGAGGTTAGATTATGTTACAGAAATAAAATCTTTTTATAGACTCATATCTAAAATGCTTTTAATTTTCAATACAGTCTAAAGGTTCTCTTTTTAAAAGAATCTTTGTAGTTAGTAATCAGTTATGAACATTTGACTAATATAAATTTAGGAACATATGAATCAATAATTAGACTGAACACATTAGCTAACAAATAGACATTAAATATTTATATGCCAAATATGTTAATTAACAATTAAACAATATGCAATAGAATAGATGATACTGTGAGTTATTGATTATATACCAAGAATGGAATGATCATATGGTAAGGAAAAAAAAAAAGAATAGCACTGAGGAATAAATTCATTAAGCTTGAGAGGAAGAAATTTCAGAGACCGCCATTTTGTGGTCAATATTTTTTTGTTGTTGTTCTAAAGGGCATTGTGGCCAAGCCAAACTGCTGAGAAAAATAAGTTTCTCTGGTTTTCTTTTCTTTTTTTTAGTTAGAGTGTACTGAGATTACAAAGTAAACACTTGAGAGGAGTGGCTTCAGGAATTGGTAGGCTGTTGCCCTGATAATGGAGTAGCCACTACACTAAAGTGGGTTGGGGCACTGTGTCTAAAAAGGCTGAAGTAAATGCCAGGTTGGGGTACTACGATGGGGTGGACCAAAAATGGTGCTGTGTTAAAGCAGGTCAGGGTGCCTTATAGAGGCACTGAGGTAAATGCTGGGCCAGGGTGTCTCCAGGATACTGAGGTGGGGCACTTTAAATGAGGTTAATCACTCATCCATGATCCCTGAGGATGACAAAGCAGGCATCCGTGGTTTGTTGTCAGAGACCAGGAGAGAGCAAGCAATTGTTCACTTAAGGTGTACCCCAAGCTGTTTTGACTGCTGCACAGGGAAAAATGCTCCCTGAGCATTACACTCCCTAAGTGTCACACTTCCTGAGTGTGGGAGAGTTTTGACTGAGTACTCACATTTTTTTAGCACTGAGGCTGGAGAGTCACTTTAATGTGAGCCTAAACACTGCACTGAGTCAGGTTGGGGTGTCTCTGAGACATCAAACAAAATTTCAAGGAGAGGACCTGAAGAAAAAGATGTCATTTACCTAGGGCCAAACTGGTTGTAGTCATTTGAATGCCTTGGATGTGAGCTGGCATCATGTTAAGATAGTCTGAACTGGAAACTCAACCTGTCAATCACATGGAAACCATAGCCACCATGTTGGTTCAAGGACAGAGTGAATTGAAGGCTGCTCCCTTAACCCTGAGGGGCTGGAAAGTCAAGTCTCAGTCCCACCTCCAAAAGGGGTCGACTGGAAGGCAATCCCATAGCCCCAAGGGGCTGGAAAGCTAAGCTTTAGTCAGAACTCTATCCCAGGTTTTGACACCATTTATGTTAGGGCCAGAGTCATTGAAGGATTCCACATGAGACAGCAAGTTAAAGCTTAATGTATTTATTGCTAGAAAGAAAACAACACAGTGGGAGGAAAGGGAGAGCAGACATATGGGAGCCAGCAAAAACTGCCAGTGAAGGAAAAGGAAAAATGGCTCCAGCTCCCTTTCTGACAGCTACTGGTTTTAAAGGAAAAAATGTGCCAAGAGGGGTGGGGAGTGATGTGAGGCTATAGGCATCACCAGGAGATATCATGTTAGTGCTGATCATGACTTCATGCTCATGGTTACTTGGTCTGGCCTCTGGCAAGTAGGGCATTGGTATGTCCATGTTCATCTGTCTTGTTGGCACTTCAGGTCCTGTCAGAGAAGCTGCTGAGAGAAAGAAACTAAAGGGGTCCCCATACCATAGAATTCATTTTGTATGCCAAGTTTATTTTCTGAGACCTGACAAATAGTAAGGACTGTTAATAGCAAATCACATATTATCACATATTTGCTTTAATGTTCATAGAAAGAAATCTTGTTAGAGGAGGGAACAAATTCCTTTATCAATATGTATGGTTAAAACACTACTGGGGATTAAGAAAGAATCTGGAGGATCAGAAAGGAAAAACTAATAATCACAGTTTGAGGAATCTTTAACAGTTTTGTTCCCTTGATATCATTTCACATAATGTAAATACATGCTACCATGCTGAAATAATGTTTAAATAATATAATGTAATATTTACATTACCTAAAAAATTGTAGAATATGATTATTTTTATTAATTGCCATATCTCAGAATATGATTTGACATAGTGTATTTAAATAATGGATATCTGTGATACAGATGCATGGAAACAAAAAAGGTAGAGAAGCAAGAGCAATTTTGATGTATTCATATTTCTTCTCCATTTCCTTAGCAAGAATTACAAATCAAAGCCTCAGATTTTTTGCTCAAACTTGTGATATAATACATTCATGTTATACTGTCAGTCTAAATTCCACCACATGCCAATTATGTCTCAGAGTTGAATTAAAGTGACAATAATGACACACATCAATAGCTTTAGAGCAAAAATGGAAAGTGAGGGAACATCTAAATGGCATTTAATTACTACCTTATGGTAGGAATTATTCTAGAAAGGAGGGAATACAATTGATAGTAAGATTTCATATTTTGGAATTTTCTTCCACAGAGACAGTTACCTAAGAAAAAAACAGCAGGGTCTGATTAACTCTGCATGTTGGTCTTAAACTCATTAATGGAGTCAGCTGATGGATTTCCAGATCAATTTGAATGCAAATGTAGCATAAATAGGAATGAGTTTTCACAACTAATCTGTACACTTTCACTGACCACCTTTTTTTCTTTCTTTCCATCTTCATTTATGCACTAAGTGGCATTTACTGGAACAACCACAAAAGTATTTTCATAACTGATTATATATGTTAAACAGGAAAAGAAAAATGTAATTTTAGAAAATTTATTTCACAGGGAAGTAGGTGAATGCTTCAATTATGCATCAAATGCAACTATCTCTGAACACTTTTACAGTTACAATTTTCTTTACTCCTAACTTGTTGTAACATCCCACTGTTTTGTCAAGTGACAAGTGAATAAATACAGACCACATCACAATTAAAGCCCATCCACCTTCCAAGTTGGAAAGACACATCTCATCACAACAAAATTAGCAAAATAGAGACATTTATTGCTTTCAACCTGATTTCTTGATAAATATTATTTATATATTTCACACTTCTGTTTCAAATGTTTGTTCAGCTAAAGTCAGTCAAATAATAAGCATCTACTTTATCATATTTTTGCCAGGCATTAGTAGAAACACTTGGGATAAATGAGTTTTCATTTTTTATCATCATATAAAGATTTTACAGATCTGATCAAATAAATGAGGTGGAAATAAACCTGAAAAGGGTAAACATAAGAGGCTTAAAGAAGGAGAAATCCTTAAGCTTTATGGCTAACTATGTACAAGCAAGTGAGAGGGAAGACTAGCTTCCATTTCAATTAGGTAGACTGAGCATATGATTTTCTCCCTTCCTCCCAAGATCCAGTAAAACAATAATAAATACAAATGAAAGTAATGAAAGTGAACTCCCACCTGAACAGTGATTTCAAAGAATTTCTGAAAGACTGAGTAGTGGTAACTCACATTATTGTAGCCTTAAAAGGCTGACACCTCACTTATATGCGCAAAAGTCAATAGGTAGTATCCACAGTTAGTGAATTATGACATAACTTTATGAGCATATAGTCTAGAGATGGGAAATTCACCAATAGAATAATTAAACACAGAAAAATGTTTTAAAAAATAGTTGTGTAGGGTGTGTAGGAAATAGTACAGCAAGGGGGAAATTGCTTTCCTTTATAAATCCATGTGTACTTTGGATTTGTCACTGATGTGTCTGTATTACTTTGCTAAATTTGAAAAAGAAACTACTAAGGAAAGAAAATAGTGCTTTTGCTATGCATTGAGAATTGCACACATTTCTAAGTATGTGATTTACTTTAAGACAGGGATTACTAATTAGTCACTTCAACTTTCCTCAGCTGCCTTAAAATGTAATTGACTGCAATACTTTCTTTTGTAGATAGGTGTTGCTTAAAATTTTTTATAAAGTTTTTGGGAAGTTAAATTATAATAAGATATTTTCATTTAAATTACACATTGAGTGTTTATTTAAAATGCTGATAAACTTTGAGGCTCAAGTATGCTTTCAATTGTTTGCAAATTTGGTATACTTATGTGAATTTGCAGAATTGACTTTTTGTTTTCCAGCACAGGCTACAATTTAAATTAGCATGATGATTTACAAAACCTCAATATTTTGGCTTCATTATTCAATAGCAGATTATCAGAAATCTTTTCAATGCCTTTTGAAAAATGAGGAGGGTATTCTGGCCACTTTTCTTAAGTGTACTGGAAAATAAGGTGTTTTCATTTAAATCCAGTTTATACTGATAAATAAAATCTACTAGGCTCTATCTGCTAAACCCTAAGTCAACAAAACCAAAAACCTATGTTTGATTTATTTCTTGTCAATGCCCAGCCTGCCCAGAAAATGATACTTAAATACAGCCTACTATGTATTAGCAGATAACATCCTCCTTCTTTAACGCTAATTTCTTCCTCATTCCTTTATCAGCTAATTTCTTCATTCCACAGCAACTACCCAGGCTTCACTTTGTAAACCCCCCTGAGTGAAATATAAACTTAATTTCAGCCAATCAAAACATTTGCTCACTTGCCTCCATGTTAGAAAGAGCATCGTACTTCAAAAAGAATAAGCCCTTACCCAATTATGGGGAAGAAAAGAATTTATTCGCGATGTTGCAAGAATGGGTGCCTACCTGAGAAACGGTGGTCAGGCCACCAAACAATAGAATGCCACAGGTATGTATGTCCTAAGTTTAGCACACCGGCCCCTTGCCCGTTTCTCCACTGATTGGATACTCCAGAAGTTATGGCCTAACCAGATAGTCTAACTAATTCAAATTTCCCATGGAAGGTTCCTGCTTTTTATTATGCTTTACATTTCAATGACCCTGGCTGTTATTCATTTAAACTTGTTTGGTGGCAATTCTAGGCTTATGTCAGAGGTGTGTTCCTTCCCTGCCCACAGCCTGAGTTGTTCTTCAGCTCCTTCTTGTGTCATCTTGGTGTGAAAGCTAAAGTTAATTTTCTTATACTCCACATACCCCTTTCTTCTTTCCACCCCCTTGGTGGAGCTTCCTTGTACATTCTGAATGGGATGTTGCTTGATTCATGAATTGTTCAATAAAGCTATGAGATACTAAATTGCATGAAAATTTTTTTCTGATAACTTTTGGCAACCTCAAAGGGACCACAAAGCAAATGCTGACAGCTGTGGAGACTGTAAGAAAGAGAGGTGAGAATGCCATTAAACCTTTTGAGTTCTCTATCCTCCTCACTGTCTCCAAGAGTTGTGGGTGAATGCCTGTCAGATTTGAGTTCCACTCGCATTGTGTTTCAGCTCTACAGTACCACTAACTTTTAGCCTCAAAGTTAGCAGATCAATCTTAATTAAGATTAATTAAGGCTCAAATTCTTGACCCAAGTCCCTAGCTTTTTGGTTCATCCACAGTTTTCTTTTTGCTACTGCTGATTTACTTTTCTATACACAGGATAAACAGTGTTTTGAACAGTGCACAAGGTAAGTGTTTTGTCCAGGTTGAGAGACCTAGGTTCAAATCCCTAGGATTTGGATCAGTCTGCAGTTTCATTTTTGCTACTGTTGGTTTCTTATCTGTACACAAGGAAGAAGAGAAATGATAATGATGGGATCCTCAAACTCTAAAAACTTTGATTTTCCACCCTCTGGTACCTCAGCATATTAAATTCACAACAATTATGGGGTTGGAACTGTGTCTATCTAGCCAAGTAGCAGAATCTCACCAAAGACAACCTAGAGTTGGAATGGCCACTGTGGGGAAAATTTCAATTAGGCAAATTTACTCATCTCTGAGGTGCACCCAATAAAAATGGCTCCCAAACTTGGCCAAATGGAACACTCTGCATGTACTAATAAATTGTAGGATTCTAAAAATAGCTTATATAAGCTAGTGAGTTTCACATTTCTGTGTTTCTATATCTGAGTCATGGCTGAACAACCTTAATTTAAAGCTATAAGGTATCTAATTATATCTGTCTGCAAGTATGATGCATATTTTCCTACCTCTGAATAGTATTATCAAATTAATTTATAATACTCCTTAAAAGAGCTCTATTTAAATTGGTTTAAATACATATAGTGCTTATATATGACTTAATACTCCAAAAGTCCTTGAAATTAAGGAAACCAAAACCCTAATATTTCAAATGAAAAAAAAAGGAGTATTTGTAGAACTAAAACCAAATGTTTAAAAAAATCAAGTTCACATAATTCAGGTAAACCTTTGACAAATGGCACTAGTTTAACATTGTTAGTTTAAAAAAAAAGCAGTAATGTCTTTAAATTGTCAATGTTCAGTATGATATAAATACAATCTTATTCTATTTGGGTATGTTCTTCCTAATTTTATCCAGGTTTACTGATAAAATAAGCTAGCATTATAACCACTAGATCTTTAAGATGCTGAAAAATGTGAATTCATGCTTAACAAAATGTAGCTATTATTTTTACAATCTTAATTTTTAAAATGTTGCATTTAATACTTCTGAAGGTAGTTTTAAAGATCTTTTTGGTAACTTAAGGTGTGCAGGTATGTAAGCTATGTGAGATGTGTTTTGTTAAGCAGAAAGAGTGATTTTGTCTTAAAGTAAAATGACTGATGCTCATAGAACAAGAAGAAGGTTTGTGTAGGCCTGAATGGACATAGAAAGATGGAAAGGGTTTGCAGAAAGGAATTTTATCATGGTCAAAGTTAGTTAAGATTCCATAGATTTATGAGATATTTAAAGTGTTTTTTTATTAGACAATATCATCATTCAAAACTAGAGTTTGGTTTTCTTTCTGTTAAAATGACAAAGTTTTCTTGGATTATTGGTCTGCTTTTCATTAAGAGAAGAGGTTGTAAAATGTTTTTCTTAACCATCAGAGTAATCTGCCTAGAAGGCAAAAATTCTATATCCTATCAGAATAATATCAATATTGATATTTATATTGAACCTATTATCTTTTATTGTTTAGAAAATAAGACTTTGCACTTTTAAAGGAATAGTCTTTTTTGTTTGTTTGTTTGCAATCATATTAATTTTTATTTAACTTTACAGTCACTTTGGTTAAATAGGGAACCAGATACTGTTTCATAGTGACCTATCTTCCTATTTAACAAAATGTTAAAACCTGACAATTTTTTTTTTTTTTTGCCTTACCCAAATCAATCCCTAAATGACATCTTATTGATCTCAAACTGTTGTTAGGATTTTCCAGAGGGTCCCTGGAAAATGACAGAGGGTTTGTTCTTTTACCTTTTTTATTTTTTTTTCACATGGACAGGCACTGGGAATCAAACAAGGTCTCTGGCATCGCAGGCAAGAATTCTGCTGCTGAGCCACCTGTGCACCACCCTCTTTTATCTTTTAAAAACAGAGGTGATAGAAATAGGTTTATTTGATATGTTATGATGAAGTAGGGAAAAACTCTGAACACCACACAAGAAAGCACCACAGCCCCTGAGAAGTGGACAAACTTTTATTGCCAGCAGGTTGAGAGGATTTCTGTCCAAAGTCTGAGCACCAAATATCCTTTGTCTTCAGATTGTACAGGCTAGCAAGCAGGGATTACAGAAGCAGAACTTTCAGGGCAGGAATTACCATGGGAACAGGCAGGGGCAGTATTGTAAATTCTGGTTCTTGGCTGATTTCTTTTATCTGGAAGATAGACATTTCATTTTGCTATGCAGGTGGGCCTGGGAATGACTAGGCAGGTGCTTCAGACATTTGTTTCACTACCTCTTCCAGAAAGCATGTTTTACACATTCTTGGGAGTACACAAATTCATAAAGTCATCTTAGTAAGGAAATGTGGAATAATACTGGAGCCACCCTTACAAACTACCTCAATGAGTTTCATGGGAAGTGTCAAATTAAATATGATTTTTTAACCTTTTGTTGGTTGCATTTGTATGGGTAAAATGCTATTAACATAAACATTTCAGAAATTATATTGACATTTGTCAATGTCCTCACTGTCCCTGAGATAGCCTAGTATTGATCTGCTTAATATTAGACAACTGTAATATTATTGGTCATAATTTCAGTTATTTTTAAAAAGGTTTCATTTGACAGAAACAACCAAACTTCTTTCCTAATTGCTTTATCTTTGTAATGAATTTTCACCAGAAGTTCTACTTTTGCAAAATAGTTGTAAGCTAACCATTGTCATTTTATGTCTTTTGTCAGCTAATCACAGTTTTTATTCTGATGCCTCCCTGTAAACACTTGCGACCAGCTACAGGCCCAGTACTTCCTCTTATAAAAATGGATTGTCTCAGAAATCCATGAAAAGAACTATGCCAGGTATTCTAGAGCATAGACTTTTACTGACATTGCTTAAATAACTTTGAAACCATACCACTGGGTCATGAGATTGCCAATACAATATTGAGTGGAACAGGGACTAATATTTTAGGGTTGAATTAGCTGATAAAGAATAATCATAGCTTTGTTTGGATTCTTGTTGCTGTTTTAATGCTCTATTTCCTAGACACTTTGAATCCTTTAATCTTTTCTCTTAGTCTGTCCATGATTCATGAAATATTCACCTCTTTCTCTCTGCATGGACCTTCCAGAATTTGGAAATTCTTTGAATATTCTTATATTTATGGCAACATAATTAAATTCAATCAGAATCTGTCCTCCTTGATCACAGGATATAATTAAAGATATTGGCCATATATAACCAACCTAGAACATCATGTTTAAGAATGATGTTCATTTAATCAGATGTGACAAGAAACTTTAAGAAACTAAGGTTGATTTATTGAGCCAATGCTTATAAAACCCTCTTGGAAAAATTGGTATGGTACCTGGCTCCAGGGCTCCCAGTCTCACAGTTCAGTAAGAATGTTACTTTATAGTCTGAAGGTGAAATCTGGCATTGATTTTGGTTTGCCTTCCTAGCCTCAAGAGCTCTTAAAAGTCAGATCAAAGGTTCTTTCTGAAAACTACTTGAATACAAAACTTTAAAAAATTCTATGTGGTGAATTTCCATTCTTGCTGCACCTATGTAAATAATCAGGCCAAATCTAATGAAACCAGTCTTATTTTATTATTAAAAATTATCTTTCTGAGTTAATCTTTGAACAAAAGGATGGTGATTGCTGAGAAACTTTGTTTCTGTAGAAAAATTAAAGAACATTCCTCTGGGTTATCAGATTCTTCTCCTGTTCATTGTCAGAACTATTTTGCATATCCTTTATAAACTACAGATAACTGCATGGTTTTGTTACCTACCTGTAAATTAGACAAGATCTTACATGTATTGTCTAACCTAACGATCAGCCAGAAAGCTAAGTTGGTGTCTTTTGTATACCAGGACACAAACTGGCAAAACAGGGTTAACACCCCTAATCCCTTGACCTATGGTAATACTGAGTTCCCACTTCCATGTGCATCATCATAGCTTCTCTAGGAACACATGACCGGGAGCAAGCTGTTATAAATATATCTAAGTTATGAAACAGAGCTTTAACACCACCTCGAGTGCTCTGCAGGCCCTCCAGGCTGAGGTTGACAGCTTAGCACCAGTTTTCTTGCAAAACAGATCAGCTTTGGATGCCATGGCTGTCCATGAACAATGTCGCATTTATGTTAATAAATCTGGCACAGGAATAAAGAAGCTGAATATTTTAAAGGGCAAAGTTAAGGTGATACATTATAACAGGGTTAAACATTTCGGCGAATACATGGAGAGTTTATGTTGGGACAATGTGGATTAGGCCTCTTAGTAGCCAGTTTTTGAAACTTATAACAAATCTTAGTCTTCACTCTGGTCTCCTTTGCTTGATTTGTAGACTCAAATCAAATGTGAATAGCTCAGGGTATCCGTCATGCTAAATGGGCCTCTTTTATTGGATTCATATTTCCTTGGTTAGGAGTTAATACAAATGGAAATATGATCAGAAGCTTATCTATAACACTAGAATTTGCTAAGTCCACTGCAAAAAGCTATTACTGTACAATGAAAATATTTTGATTTTTAAGCTAGAATTATTGTAGATAATACAGTTGAGTTTGACTATGTGTTGACTGAATAAGGAGGAGTTTGTGCTAACATCCATACCACCTGCTGTACCGGGATAAATATTTCTTGGGAAGTCAAAACACAGTCACATGAAATAGTCAAACTGAGGTAATTTACAACTTTAACCTCAGTATTGTATAACTTAGTGAATTTATGTGTATCACTTTATGCATTCATGCATATTACTGTGTGTATTTGTGTGCAACACTATACATCGATGCTTTCATAAAGGTATATATAATTGCAAGCTTTCTCAAAGGAAGAAAAGCAGAATGTCTACAGTGCTATAAATCACATCCAGGCTTACTCAAGCCTGTCCAAAGATATAGGTGTGCAAAGAGGGAGGCTGCCAGGCCTGTTTCTTATCATGTCCGGGAGTGGCCCTTATCTCGGACAAAGGAGTTTAGCTAAGAGCCAGATAGTAAACCGTACCCTGCAGGCTCTGTCTCTGTCCTTTTCCAGTGTTTACCACCCATTCCATTAGTAATTCCTCCCTGCTCGCTAGCCGATATAATCTAGAAGCAAAGAATATTCAGGGCTCAGACTTTGTACAAACAGTCCTCTGGGTAAGCCAGCGATAAACTTTTGGCCACTTCTCAGAGGCTTAGGTGCTTTCTTGGGAAAATGGAGTTTCCATTATTTCATTTCTGATGCATTGGCCAGGAAACTCCACACTCCAAGGAGAGACACATTGAGTCCCCACTCTCCTCCTCCAGGGAGGCCTGAGCTGTGGGTCAATCTTGATCATCCTCAGGGCACCCCTGGAACTTTTTCTTCCATTTCTGGATCACCTGACTAGAACAGGGCACCAGCTTCCCCAGACTCGGGAGGGACCTCAGCAGCTCTGAGAACTGACCCAGAGCTCTGCCCATTGGACTGGTAAGAATGACCGTTCACCGAGCACCTGCCAATCAGGTATAGTGACTGTCAGGTCCTGCCTGAAAGGCAGAAGAGGAGGCTGATCCCTTCCTGAACCAGGCTGAGCAACCTTCAGAGAAGCTGGAAGAAGAACCCCCAGTAGTTGGCAGTGGCACACACCACTGCCAACACTCTGGTTTTGGGAGGAAGTCATATACAATTTGTCATGTTGTTGAGTGTCTGGTGTGTAAAAGTGTGTAAATGAGTCATGGTTCTGTCCAGAGGCTTCCATCTCCCATGTGGTGAAGTGTGTGTCCCGACCTGCAGATCCGTGGGATCATGGCTTTCACGGCAGTGTCCTCGCTCGAACAAGAGCGTTCATGAGGGTCTGGGTTGGGTGTTTATACCAACCCACCTTATGCCAAGAGAACCCTAAATTCTTCCTCTCAGGAAGCTGCCAGAGAAGAATGAAGTGATTGTCATCTTGTTTATTTGCTTAATTGTCATCTGGTGCTCCGGGAGGATCACTATGGGTGGTACTGAAAGCAAAACTCCCTTAGCTTGCCTCATTAAAAACTTTAGGAAAGCTTTATCAGGATACTATGAAGCTGAGCTCAAGCCACAGGAGCTGTGCAAATTTTGCCAATTGGACTGGCTCTCTTTTTTGGAGTTGAATGGCCGTCCAAGGGGTTGTTTGACCCCCAACTGATCCAAACCATCTGGCAAGTTTTCACAGGACAGCCTGGACACCCTGGCCAACTTCCAAATATTGACTCCTGGCTCCAAATTGTTCAAAATTCACCACCATGTCTAAAAGCTTGCATTGAAAGCCATGCAACAGTCTTAGTGGCATGTGCCAACCTGGGCATTCTGCTCCCTGGACTGGTTGCTACAAAGAAGTGAGCTTACACAGGCATGAAATTTCCAACCCCAGAAAGCTCTCCACTGCCAACAGAAAAGCATCCCAACCACCTAGATAAAAACACAGAAAAGCCGCTGCCAGTGCCTCTGCTCTCACCCCAGGGTCCCAACAACTGCACCCTCCCTGCATCCCACTGAAGCTCTCGTGACTGTGCGCATCAAAGTACAATCATCCCAGTCTCAGCGCCCTCCCCGCTGCCGACAGAGACTCTTTACCCCCACCTTCCTAAGTTTACACCTCCAGAAAAACATCCAGTCCTCCCAACTGAAGAAGAAAATCCATTGCATCAGCCTTACTCAGCTCCAGCCCCTTGACCCCTGCCACAAATGCCAGCTTTGGTTCCAACTGCATCGTCAGCCACCCTGCTGCCCCGACACCCTCTACTGAAAACTCCACCTTGTCAGGGACCCCAGCCAGCTCTCCTCAGCCGTTTCCCATCTCACCTCTCAGTCTGCCTGAACTCTCTCCAGAGATCCTGCAAACCTTGAACCTTCGCTCCCAAGCTGGGAAACCATGAAGTGCCCCAGGGGCTTTACAGCTGCCTCTGAGGGAAACCCAAGCACCATTTTACTAAGATCCAGAAGGCCAGTTGCAGGAAGGCCAGCCCATGTTTGTCTACCAGACTTTTTCAACTTCTGTACCTCATTAACTGGAAAAATCACACTCCCTCCTACACTGAGAAGCTCCAGGCTTTGATTGACCTGTTCCAATCAATTATACACACCCATCGACCAATGTGGCAGGATTGCCATCAGCTCTGCATCATCCTCTTCAACACAGAATGGCTCAGACTAATTCCACAAGCTGTCCTGAAGTGGTTAGAAGAAAACACTCTTGAAGGGGTGATGAATACCTCCTAATATGCTAAAAGCCCCTTCCCAGATGCTGACCCATGGTGGGACCCAAACACCAAAGCTGGCAGGAATAGTGTCCCTCCTCTTTACAGTAAGCATGTTGGCTTCTTCCCAGTGGAGCTGCTGTCCTCAATTCTCTGGGTGGCCCCCAATAAGTGGGCGTTTTATTTTCTGACCTTGGTCACTTGAAGGTTCTGGGTTTTGAGAATGGGGCTTTCTGGTGCCCTGCATGAGCACGCAGCAAGCAGGGCTGCTTTTTTCTTTAGTCTGCGGTCTGCTTCTCCATGTGCCTCTTGGTCTCGGTTCATGTAGACTTTTGTAGCCACTTTAAGGAGCTGGAATATATTCATTCCAGAAAACCCTTCTAATTTCTGCAGCTTTCTCTGGGTATTGGATGTCAGGTTGGGCTTGCCCAACAAATGCAGGGTTAACAAGTTCCTGGTTTTCTGGTGCCTCAGGGTCAAAAGGAATGTACAGTCTAAAGGCTTAACAGGGCCACTCATGGAACTGGTTAGGGGCTTCATCTGGCTTTTGCAGGACTTCAGCAGTTTTTGACATACTTGTTTTTCTAGCCCCCTTTTTCATGCCTTGAATGAGCGCTTAACAGCAGCACTCCTGCCTGAACCTATAAGTTACCCACAGCCGAACTATTCCAAGACGGAATGTTCCTGGCTAAGCCAAGAAGGCAGCGCCCTCCTACCAAGCAGATGGTGGAAATTCAAGAGTGGTTGATTAGCAATTCCAGAAGCACTTAGCCGGACTGTGGTTTCCGAAGTTCATGAAAATAGTCACCATGGAAAAACAGCCCTGGAGCTGTTTCTCCAACAGTACTTTTACATTCCTCGACTGCACCAGCTTGCCTGAGCAGTCTGTGCTAAATGCGTGACTTGTGTTCAAAACAACTCCCAACAGGGGCCAAACTCCCCCTGGGAATTCAAGTCTGGGGCAGATGCCATTTGATGACATTCAAATAGACTTCACAGAACTCCCCTGGGCAAGGGGGTATCACAATTTGCTAGTAGCAGTCTGCACCTTCTCACGATGGGTAGAAGCCATCCCCACTTGTTCAGAAAAAGCCCAGAAAGTGGTCCGCTTCTTATGTAAAGAAATCATTCTGAGGTATGGCCTGCCGAGCTCCCTGGGCTCTGACAATGGATTTTCCTGAGAAAATCTTCCAGCCTTGCTGCAGTCACCCTGGAGGCTGACTGATCCACACACGGCCGACCTGAGGAAATTACCAAGGCCAGCTTTGGTCACCAGAAGCTGACTGATCTGCACCACCGAAAACTGAGGAATCCATGCATGGACATCCCAGCCTGCCGGGTCTATGGACTAATTGTCTTTTTCTTACTCTTTGTGTTTGTTTTTCACTTAGCAGTCTTAGCCCTCCTAGAAGTAGGTCACTTGGAATTCTTCTCAAGAACTAACTTTACTCTAATTTGGTGAGATCCCTCATATCCAGGCAACTTCTCCCTTCCTATATAATTGCAGAATGTTGTTTTTATGCCTAATCTTGCTTGTACTTTCCCAAGGTCCCTTCAGAATTGTTGCCCCAGATTTCCGACATGAGTGCATCTGCACCACCTGGATCGGAGACACAGGCACTTCCACGTTGGTATTTCACACTCATTACACTTGCCAAGGTGTCCCCAAGGGCTTCTACACCTACAATCAAATCACATACTCGATCTGTGACCCTGGAAAGGACCATCACCACATCTGCAGCAACCACCCTAACAAGCCTGAGCATGAAACAGTGGTAGAATTAAAATTCTGAGAAGGAGGAAAAGAAATAACAGTAGGCAAAGCCACTGCTTCAATAAGTCAACAAGCAGTGTCTCTACTCTTTAACACTTCTATTGCCTGCCCTGCCATAGGCCTGGTTACACACTGTGTGTTGCAAGGAATAGGCAGCCCTTGAGGTGTCTTCCTGCAGAGAGCACTAAGTACCACCAGTTGCTGTGTGCTAAACCAAATGGAAAAACTCTGAGGTATCCTCTTGCAGATAACACCAAGTACCCCCAGTTGCAGGACTGAGCATTGCAATCTCACTAATTTTACATTTTAAATATTCATGATACCTGGGAAAAAGAAGTCCAGGTGCTCTTTGGAGTGAAATGGTCCCCTAAAGCCATCACTGGTCCCACCTTATATATAAAGAAAACCATGAACTCATACAACAGAGAAAGTTTCCAGGTATTCCATTCCTTCTATAAGGAAATACAATAACAATCCCCAGCCATTCCCATAAACAATAAAAATCTGTTCTTTCAACTACCAGAACAGGTGGACTCCCCCCAAATGTGTCCTCCTGTTATGCCTGTGGGGGAACAAAAATGGGGGACCAATGGCAATGGGAGGCAAAGGAACTAATGCCAACAGAAAAAATAAATGTAACTGCCTCCCGGGTCGGACCCAGCAGAGAGAACAGGACAACTTCCATCATTGGAAAAATCTGTGGCACTAGATGGGGAGACACCATTCTGGTTCCAGTTGGAAACCTCATCTGTCTGGGTCAACAGTATTATAATCAGAGTAAAAATTATACCTTATGGTGGGGCCCAGATAACAATCACACAGCTCCTGATCTGTCACGATTAGCCTCTTTCCCCACCCTAAAATGTTTTTGGAGTGATGCTTCAGCTCCAGGGGTTTGGAAAGTACCTGAAGGGATGTATTGGATCTGTGGCAGAACAGCCTATTCTGAATTGCCTGCAGGGTGGTCAGGAGTCTGTGTGTTAGGAACCATTCCTTTTTTCTAGTTCCCCTAAAGCAAGGGGAACTGCTAGGATATCCAGTCTATGAATCAGAAAATAACCAGGTCCAAAAGAGAGGCATACAAATAGGGGACTGGAAAGGGAACGAGGGCATTATCCTGTATCATTGCATTATCCAGTACCATAGGCTGGCAGCATGGGCGAAGGATGGGTCATGGGGATATAGAACCCCAATTTCCATGCATCATTAGGCTTCAGGCAGTGGTGGAACTAATCACAAATGAAACCGCCAGTGGTCTGGATCTGTTGGCACAGCAACAGACAAAATTTAGAACAACCATCTATCAGAATCGATTGGCTCTTGGTTACCTGTTAGCCAAGGCAGGTGGAGTATATGGAAAATTCAACCTTTCCAAGTGTTGCTTGGAATTAGATGACCAAGGAAAAAGTAATAGAGGAAATCACCAATTGCATGAGAACCCCCGCCCATGTCCCAGTTCAAACCTGGAATGGCTGGGACCCCAAAAACCTATTTGGATGGTGGTTCTCAGCTTTTGGAGGGTTCAAAACTCTAATTGGAAGTGTTTAGGTCTGTTTGGTATAGTCTGATCCTCCCATGCCTCCTCCATTGCTTGCTAAAAAGTGTAAGTCAAACACCTTATGGACAGAAAAACTGCCTCCCACTTACTTCATTTCAGAGGCCTGCACCCCTCAAACTATCAAATTATGAATTAGTTCCCACAACTAAGAGTGGTGCTCCACCTATAAAATAAAATATAATGAATAATATCATCAAAAGGCGGGAATGAGATAGTTTACAAGTTTAACCTCGGTATTATTGTTTAACTTTATGAATTTATGTGTATCACCTCGGTATTATTGTTGTATAACTTTATGAATTTATGTGTTATCACTTTATCATTCAAGCGTGTTACTCTGTGTATGTGTGTGCATCACTATAAATTGATGCTCTCATAAAGGTGTGCATATATATATATATATATAATTGCAATCTTTCTCAAAAAGAAGAAAAGTAGAATGCCTGCAGTGCTGTAAATCACTTCCAGACTTATTCAAATCTGTCCAAAGATATCAGTGTGCAAAGAAGGAAGCTGCCAAGCCTGTTTCTTATCATGTCCAGGAGTTGCCCTTATTTCAGGCAAAGGAGTTCCACTAAGGGCCAGATAGTAACTCCTACCCTGCAAGTTCCATCTCTGTACTCATATTCAGAGTTCAGTCTTTGGACAAAGAGTCCTCTGGGTCAGCCAGCAATAAAGTTTTTGGCCACTTCTCAGAGGCTCAGGTGCTTTCTTGGAAAAAATGGAGTTTCCATTACTTCAAAACAAGCCACATGGCTGAAGCAAGTCATTCCTCAGGATAATTCTTTGATCTCTTTGATTTCAGTTGGTTTGGGTTTGGGGTCTTTAACATCGGGCATTTTACAACTCAGAGTATTTATAATAGTCTCCCTGGCGCAGTGTACTTTCTGTAAAGATTTAAATGGACACCAAATGTTGTCCATCTGCATAAAACACAGAAGTGTGAAGAGAACAAAAACAATCAACTTTTCAACTTGAATTGAGTGAATAACCTTTGAGAGCTGTCTAGCGCTGGTTGATGGTAACTGAGAATGGTGCTAAGGCCTTACATTTTGATCTCAGTTCCCAGCCTGGCCAGATCAAAAGGGGATAATTGATAATAAAAATCTAGTAGACCCAACATGGAGTCTTTTAGGAATTTCTTTTTAGGAATTCTTTTTAGGAATTTCCATTTTCTCTAAATGTCCAGCTTGCCCAGAAAACCAAATTTAAATAGAACTCTCCAGTTATCAGCAGCTAACTTCCTCATTCTTATGTTAATTTCCTCCTTCCTAAGTAACCACCTGCTCCCCAATTTGTAAGACCCCTCTAAGTAAAAAGGAGACAGTGTCAACCAATCAGAACACTTCCTTACTTGCCTCTGCATTGGCCCTACAAGACCTCCTTTCCATTCCCTTGGTGGAGCTTCATTCTACTTTCTGAAAGGGATATTCTCTGATTCAGGAATTGCTCAATAAAGCTGTGAGATCCTAAATTGCATGAAAAGTTTTTCTTTTGTCAACGTTAACCCACCAATTGCTATAGATCCACAGAAAGCCTCTGCAGGCATGAGACTGAAAATAGTGTCTGCAATTAGAATATTCAAGAACCCCCACAAACCCCTTTATTAGCCAAGATACCTTTGTTACTATGCTCTATTTTTATTGTTAACAGCTTTATCAGGATAATTTTAGGTGTAGAATTCAATGATTTTTTTGTATATTAACAAAAATGTGAAATGCCACCACAATTTAATCCTAAACATTTCCAATACTACAAAAAGGACACCTCATGTCCATTTATAATCACTCCACTTTCACCCTTACTTAACCCCCTACTTGTACATTACCCCAAAATACTTTGCCTTTGTATATTTTATGGTTCTTTGTGAATAACTTGAGATTAGATGATAATATGTCTAAACCAACCATGTCTAAACTGGTTTAATAATGTTGTTGAGTAAAATTCTTAAACATGAAATAATTCTTCATGTCTTAATTTTGCTTAGTACTTTTCAAAGTGGAGAGTTTAGAATCCATGAATACTACTTTCAAAAGTTATTATTAAATGATTTGATTTGGGGGTTAATTTCTTTTACGCACGTCCATTTTTATACATTGAGAAGAACTAACAGAATGACTGGCTAACCATCACCATAGTGATGGCAAATGCATGAGTTAATAACATAGTCTGAGAGATACAGGATCCTTGTGAAAATTTTCCTCTCCTCTGAAACTCAGATTCAGGATTAGATACTTAACATTTGCAATAGGTCGGCATTAGGTTATTTGTAACACAAATCTAGTGATTTTTATATGTATATTTTACTATAAATATCAAAAAATTTTCCCAGAACTGAAGAGTTAGCCAAATTGTGACTAAACTCTTATAGTGATGTGAAATTCCAGTAGAGCATTAAAAATTTCCATAAATTATTAGCTAAAATCATTATCTTATACTTTATCTGAATGCAATAAGAATATTTCAGATAACAGATTAGGACAAAATACAATCACTTCATAGATGAATGTAAAACAGTATATGAATATTTCTTTTAGAAATCATGCATTGATTAGATGGTGGCTTTGGCAGAATGAGTTCATTAGCCAAGTATCTTTCACCCCACAGCATGAGTAATAGAAAAGGTTTGTCACTCTCAGAGCTGAAATCTTGTCAGCACCACTGAAGATTTATGAGGCAGTGTTCTAATCCCTCATGATTATCTGTCGTGTTGTTCTCCGTTACTGCTTCCTCAACGAGGCTGTTTTGTTGTGTACTCCTCATGTCATGCTCAGCTGAAGTATAATTCATTGGAAGACCACCTACACTTCTGATGCATTCACACGCAAATGAATGGATGCTGGAAAAGTTGTACATCCATTAAGCAGGGCATTAGTTTTGATGTTATTCATTTATCTATCAAATATACTCAGACATATGAGTTCTCTGAAGGCTTGTTTATTGAGAAATAGAGCCTTGCTCTGAGGAAGGAAAAATGAAAGATATTGCTGCTGTCAATGAATTTAAAGGCTTTTATGCAAAAGTCTGAAAAGTGAAAACTCATGTCATCCTTCCATTGTCTATTTTGTGGTGCTTCCAAACTGAAGTCTTTCAGCCAGCTATTTTCATATTATGATCACAGAGAAAATATATACCCACACACACCTTACATAGAGTACAAAGACAGAAATTTTAAGTCATCAGTGACTTAGGTTTTTTAGTTTCATGTAGTGTTTAAAATAATAATATACCATAATAAGTAGATGGTTAAATTGTCAGCCTTCATTTCTTGGTAAAAGTAGACTACATTGATGCTCTGTAACTTAATAGTGAAGTATAAGTCAATTCTGTAAAGGAGAATTGCAGGATGTTATGGAAAATATAGTGAGGGCATTAATACTGGTCTGAGGAGTCTTGAAAGCTCTTTGATGAAGTAGAAGATAAGTCTGAGGATTGAACAAGATTCAGCAATGAAAAGAGGATAAAAATAAAGTTTAGACATTAAAAATAACAGGTGTGAATATCTTGAGGCAGAAGAATTGAAAGAGCCAATGCAGCTGGAACATAAAGAACAAGAAAATATGGGCTGCATTGGATCATACAGGGCCCTGCAGGCTTTGCCAATGGTTTTAGGCTCATTCTAAGGAAAAAAGTAAATTAGGAAGGATTATAAGTAAAATAGTGACAAAATTAGATGCATATTTTTAAAAAGAAAACATTGGATGCCATAGACAGAGTAAACTGGAGTAGAAGGGTCCAAATTATGGCTATTGCAGTTGTCCAGATAAAGAAGAACTGGCTGAAACAGGTTTGGTGCAGGTGGAAACATAGAGCAATGGAGAAATGAAAAGATATGAGAGACATTTCAGGAAGGAGTACAAAGGAGTGTAAATTGTCATATATTGCATGTTTTCATATGCATTAGCTCATCCCAAATTTCTGTAAAATAGTCATCAAATAATTTTTCAGCTATGCAAAAATTGAAGCATACCAAAGGTAATTTGCTCAAAGATTCAGAATTGTGGCAAAACTTTACCTAGCTCTGCATGACCTAGAAATCAACCACATGCCAAAAAAATAGCCAATTCTTTCTGATAAAACTTTTTAAAGTAAAATCATAGCATTTTGATAAATCAAAATATCATTGCATCAGAAGCTACCTAATTCTTAGTCATTCTAAAAGTGAAAAAATAAGCTTAAAATACTCAGGTAAGAAAGGATAGTGTCTAATGTCACTTATTACAGTAACAAAAGGTCAGCTCTATTGGTATTATGTTAGTACGCTAACATAAGCCTAGACAATGGTATTAAAATGTATAGGTCTAATTCAGGGAACTCTGAATTGATATTGCATTAGTCATACTTAACCCATTTTATTCACCATAAAATAGCTGACTTTTCTAAGAATCTTACTGTTTATGGATGGAGTGAATCGCAGTTTTCAAATATTCTTCTATTTTACTTTTTACCAATAAATTACTTTAATCTGATTATAATGGTAGTATGTTCATATCACATGAAAAATGAAAATGAAAAAGTACAGAAGAATGATGCTCTTTCTCATTTATACCCCACTAGTTCATTTTTAGTGGTGTGTTGCTTCCTAAATTTTTGCAAAAGTGTAGATTTTAAGCCATATTATATAAATAATTGGACATTCTGCTTTTTCAGTTAATTTTAAATAATCACTTTTCCAAAGTGTTAAAAAATCTATCCTTTTGGAAACACTAGTTTAAAGAATACCAAGGAACAGCTTTGTCTCTGATGTCTTTAGTATTTTAGAACTTAGACTTAATATAGTTTCCCAAAACCAAATTGATAAGAATAAGGGGGAAAATGTTGATTCATTATGTATTGTTAAATTGGGACTTATATAATTTTTAAACAAAATATTATTTAGCTAACTGTAGTGTTAGTTTGATAAATTATAAAAAGTTCTTTTGTTCCTCTAATTTGTTAGTAATTTAATCTAATACATACTAAGAGCAAGATATTAAAATTTAACTCGAGAGGCAAAAGGAACCTGTAGAACCACAGATGGTTAGGTGTCTCTCTGGGCTGGTTTTCTAGTCTCTGCTTCCTGTGAATTTTATGTTGATCAACTTCTTGGCCGACATGTACATTTTCAAACCCTCAATGTTTCCTAATTTCTTTGCAAAATGTTTATAACATTTTAAAATTTTATAAAGAGGCAAATAAATATCCTTCTAGTTCACTTTTATCTAGTTGGCAATCACACTTTGTTCATAATGTCTCTATTTTTCCTTTTCTATTTTTTCTCTTTAAATTTCCAATCTAGAATACAATATGTATGCCAGCACTCTCTCAATATTTTGGCATACATTATTTTTAAAATGCTGTCTTCTTACCTTTCACTCAAATGAGTCTATAATTTTATCTCAAGTTAGTTTATTTCTGCCTCACTGAAATGAATTCAAATGAATTTTAAACTTAAAAGCATACAGTAAAGACATTCCCTGAATTTCTTTAAGGTTTAAAAAAGGAAAGAGAACTGACATTCTCTCACATTATAATCAATATATTCACAACCCTCCCCCCTTTTATTCTCTCTGCTTTAATTCAGTAAGTTATGAACCTTCCCAGAGGCAGCCAAATGGATGGAAATATGGTAATTTCTCATTAACTAACTCCCTGGTAACAAAACTTCTTTATGAAAGTCATTTTGTGTTTTCAAGGTATGAGAGATTATTTACAGAAACAGACAATAGCCAAGCTATATGCAAAAATAGAACTTTAACCACACCTATACAGCAAATGGCCCAGGAAGCCAAACTACAACCTCTTCAGCCATTGGTCTAAGACTTAATCATGACTGCCAGTTACCCTATTTTTTGCCCCCATGCTTCTCCTCCCACTTCCAATTAAGGAACAACCATAGAAAGCCAAATATGTTCTTCAAATCAACCATATAAATGACCTGTCTCTATTAAACTCACCAGCAGCTTCCCCAATCCCTCCCTTGTTATTGCAAGTCATGAGTAGAGAGTCTGTTTGCTCTCATTCGGTTGACTTCACTACTAGTTTGGTGGATTTGAGGTAGGAAGGAGGAAGAGGCCGGGTTCTTCCTTCCCAATCAGGGCATTTCCTTCTCAAGTCTCCACTACAGGGAGAGCAGTCAGGGCCAGCTGGCCAGTGACCTATTACTGGAAATTATACTACAGAGCTTGAAGTAGCCCTACTAGGAACAAAAGGACCTTTCTTAGAAAAGAGGGAGAGAATGAGAGAGGGTCTGTCTGAGGTGTGGAAAAAGAGGAATGGATTAGTGCAGAATGTAGCCGTGACAAAAACAGTACAGCTACTAAACCCATAATGTTAGGTAGCCACCTTGCGTAATTGACTCCTTATGTTTTTGATACGTTCTTACTCATACTTCAGAATCTTCCCATCCTATTAATTTTATTTTTTCAAATCTTATGAGTCTTTAAATCTTATTTTCTTTATTTAATCCAGACTTTCAAAGATTCATATTTCTTCCCATACCTATCATGATTCGAAATGCCAGAGCTTTACACATGCTTATCAGTTTTGTATAGTTTCATTTCTTTTTCAAATTTTCCATATTTCAAAATACTTTTTTCCACATTTATAAAGTATAAAATCATAATTAAATAATAAATTATAAGATACTTAAAGATAATGAAACATTTTGTAATTTTAAATTTTGTTTCAGACTGCAATTTGATGAATCTTAAGATTTTTGCTCACTCTTTATAAATACATGTTGGGCAGCCAGAGGTAGACTGCTTGAGCAGAAACACCTTCCGGTACTTGTTACTCTCTTTACTAACCCACACAGCTAGTTTTAATGTATAGTAGTCACAGATTTAATAAATCGTCTACCTAGGTGTCTCCAAAACTCAGTGAATTTCTATAACTTGGAAATGGGTATCACTGTAATATACTATAATGGAAAATACAGGTTAGAATAAGAAGAAAATCATATATTTTCCAATTTTTGGTTGGGTAACTTGAGCAATGCACTTAACTTGCCAGTGTCTTTGTTTTCACTGGTAAATTGAAAGTGATTATAGACATCTCACTGTTACCGAGAAAGTAATTTATAAACAACTATTATATTGATTTAGTAGTAGTGACAATTTTGACATCACAGGGTTGTAGTAGTAGCAGTGGTAGAGTAGTATAGTTCTAGTGATGATAAAATAACTTCTCATGCTTAAGAAAATAACCATTTCACCACTTTGGTATACAAGTGGTGCTTTGCGGATTTGTTTTTTTCTATTGATTCTTAAATTTATTGAAGTATATTTACACTTAAGGATATTTATCAAATTGGTTATGCAATTTGATACATTTTGACAAATGTATACAGTAATGTAACCACTGCCACAGTCATAATATAGATTATACCCAATGCCCCTAAAATATATTTTGTATCTATTTGCAGTGAATTCCCTACCCTATCCTCTGGTCTCAGGCAACAACTGACTTGCATTTTCTCACAATAATTTTGCCTTTTCTGGAATTCCAAATAAGCATCCATATAGTATACATCATTTCGTTTCTGGCTTCTTTCACTTAACATAATAATGTTCTCAAGATTCAAGCATGTTGTTGTACATATCAGCAATTTGTCTCTAGGTACTGCTAAATTCTATTCCATTGCTTGGATATACAATGATTTGTTTCTTCACTAATCAATTATGGGGATGTGGACTATTGATTCAAATATCCTTATATTTCATGCATTAATTAATTTAATCAATCAATATTTATTGTGAACTATATACAGGCATTGTTGCAGGAGCTGCAGATAGTATTGTAGACAAAAGAGAAAGAAAAATATTTTTTTCCTTGTGGAGCTTAAATTTGAGTTGTGCAAATGGTCAATAAACAGAAAATTAGAATATGATGGATTCTATTCATTGCTTTTCTTATACTTGACATTCTTCTGGTAAGGTGTCAAATTAAATAGATATGCCTGTTGCCTTAATAGGGCTGAAATTCTTTTTACTCCTCCTAAAGAACTTGTAATAGGTATCTGGATAGCTAGAGCTTTGCCGTATTGCTTTGGGAAAAATCTGTGCCCCTCTTTCTTCACCCATTGAATTGAGGTCATTAAACTTTACATTTGTCTTATGCTCACCAGTGATTTGGGGATGTTTTCCACCAACCTATTCACCAGAAATTCTTTTCATCATAGTCAAAATAAAGTTTTACTTGCAAATGAATTTACAATCATCCTCTAACATATAAACTCCCATCCTGGGGTTATTGTTAATTAATTCTGTGTCAGAAATTGTGATGAGTGCATCATGAATATTTGAAAGTATTTTCCCTTTTCCTGACTTTTCCATAGTTCAACATTTTCCTTTCTAATCATACCTATTTTTAAGTTTAAGCCTTGCTTTTAATAGTCTGCTTATACTTACTACAATTCTAGCAGTGCAATTTGATTCTTCCATATTTTTAAGAACGTGGTAAAATAATATAACTATGTAAGCATAATTACCTGTTGAGTTTATGTATTATTTTGTTTTGCTTTGCTATTGGTGACACAATTTATTTTGGCATTTAGTGTTCTTTGGTTTTCATTGAAAACAATTTCTTGTATGCATCTGCTCAATCTTTAACTGAGAATAAGTATAGCAAAGATAAAAGCATAAAATCAATAGATCTAGTGAACCAGATGCATAAACCACATACTCACTTTCAATGCCTCTCACAAATCCTAGCTAGTGTTTTGCTGTAAAAACTTCAAAATTCTTTTGATAAAAGTGCAAGAATCCATTCTATGAATGAGTATTAGCAACTATATGTTCTAGATTTCTGAGGATGTTTTTGATTTCAAAAATTGGTCCTATTTTCATAAGAAGTATTAAACTCTATTGTCCTAGTATTTAATTTAGAAAATGAGATCATGTCTACAAAGTGAAATTAGTAAATGTACTTTGGGTTCAGTGGCTTAGTATGAGACATAGTGAGCATCACATGTAAACTAGAGTATAGAAAGAACACAATCAACAGAAGTGTTTAAGCATATTTATCTGTGTTTTATGAACTTCCCCAATGGAAAATTGATGTTTGTGAAAATGCATGTCAAATATCACAACTCTTTCCAAATGAGTGTTCATTCTTTATACTTTCATATTTTATTTCAATGATCCACTCTTTGAATTTTCTATAAATAATGCAAGTAAGGATCAAAGAATTATAGAGAGAATAAATTATGTTTTAATGACATCATTTTCAGAGAAAGTGAATATTAATGTATGCATTTCAGGTCCTAAAATGCGTTCATTTTATTTTGAAATAAATTTAAAACAGGTACATAATATAATATTATCTAGTTTTTTCTTTTCGATAGTCTATTACAAGTGAAATAGGCCCTTGAAACCACAGGCTTTTATTATATCCAATGGCTATTAGAACAGGTGTTAAAAAGAACTGAAACCACAATGTGTATTGCTAAGAAAAATACAGCTTATCTGGCAGCCTTCCAAAATAAGTTAATCGGCTTGGAAATTTTAAAAATAAATTAATAAGATCTTTATGAAGGTCCTATATTCATGAGGATAATTTCTCTTTTTATTTATTTGATTTTTTTCATGGCAACATATAAGATGAAGTTATTGATTATTAACACTGTTGTGGTCAACAAAATGGTTTAAAAGCACGTTTGTTCTCATTTTGAAATATGTTTTCCAAAACAATTTCCTGTCGTATTTATCTCTCTTAAAATTGATTAACGTTTTAAAATTCTTTCATTCCCTTGGGTCTTCTATTCTGGCTCAGAGAGAAACGTATTTGTGACAAACAGCCTTAAAACTCACTTCCAATTCCTCAACAAATGTATTGCCTCTGTCTTCATAAATATATACATATTCCAACTACTTCTTGCTTTGTCCATTTCTCTCACTCTCATACAAGCCACTATCTTCTCTCATCTGGAGACTGCTAGAGACTCCTAAAAATTCTAGCTCTGCCCTTGCCCCTAGAGATCATCTGTTACACAGCTGCCAAGGCAATATTTTTAAAACATAACTCAGAATATATCATATATACTCTTGTAGAATGTCATTTGGCTCATAACACCCAGTGGGTCTCCAGGGCCCTAAACATGATTGGCTTTGTGGTTACTTCACTGAACCCCTACTACTCTCCTTTTTATTTGATCTGCTTAGCCTCGTCTTCACAGCCTTAGCTCAGAGACTACAACACTGGCTGGCAAATAGCAGTGCTCAGAAAATATCTGTTGAATAAACACATGTTAGAAAATAGGTTCGGTTGATGGGGTTATAAGAATGTAGATAATTTAGTCCATTCTCCTCTTCTTTCTAGTAAGGAACCTTTTTTTTTTCCTAAGGAAACAAGAGAACTGGTATTTGGTCATACTAATTTACTCTTAGACACTCATGAGGAAACCATGGATATTCGAAGATGCAAGATTTCCTATTGCACAAAAAAACTCAGACATTCTTCCAGATTGTCAGATCACAAGTTTTCTGTTGATGTGAATTGAATTATGTCCCCCAAAAAGACGTGGTCTAGTCTTAATGTTTGGTCTTGTCATATAAACACATTTTTAAGTAGGTCCTTTGAAGACATAAGTTATGGTGAGGGTAAACTAGATCAGAGTTGGACTTAATCTGATCTAACTGAATTTCTTATAAGCAGAGGAAGCTTGGACACCATTGGAGGAGTCAAATGGGGAGAGAGATGGCCATGCGAGGGAAGCAGAGATTGTTATGGATTGCTAGCAAGCCAGCACCCAAGCCCTTCAGAGAAAGCATGATTCTGCCCACCTTGATATTGGACTTTTACCTGCCAAATTTTGAGGCAATAAATTCCTATTGTTTAAACCAGCTAGTCTGTGAAATTTGTTTCAGAAACCTGGTAAAATAAACACTTGTTAAAAATCACTATATACAGCAAGCTACGGTGGCTCAGCAGGCAGACTTCTCGCCTGCTATGCCGGAGACCTAGGTTTGATTCCCAGTGCCTGCCCATGAAAAAGATAAATAAATAAAATCATTATATGATTAGAACAATCTGAGACAGATTTCATCAATAAACAGATCTGTTCAGGTCTGTAGTCCTTTCTCTTTTATCATTTTACAGCTGAAGTCCCAGGAATATGAATACAATATCTACAACTTAAACTTTCAACATTATGTGTTAAGTTTAATGAAACCTCATACTTGCAGACATTGGACATCTTGGTCACATATACTCTTTTTCACTCTAAATATACTACTCACTTGGAAATGTAAGTGAACTTCATTGGGACACAATACCATGCACTTATTGTTTTCTGGGTTTGCATTATAAATTAATAGGTCAATCTTCCATTGTTGAATGTGAGTTTCTCATTTTTCACTGTTATTGAGCTCTTAAAACATCTTAGTACATTAATATATGCTATTTTCATTCTATTTCCATGAAATAGAGCCCTAAAATTCCTGTTGTAAATGTGATTAATGTTTTAAAAGATAATGGTAGTTTTATTAGTTTGGTAGGATTGCCGTAACAGATTATTACAAATAGAATGGCTTGACACAGCAGAAATTTATTCTGTCACTGTTCTGGAGGCCAGAATTCTGAAATCAATGTGTTGATAAGTGTGTTAGTTTGCAAGCTGCCAGAATATGATATACCAGAACTGGAATGGCTTTTAAAAAGTGGAATGTAATAAGTAACAAGTTTACAGTGCAAAGGCAGTTAAAATGTCCAAATTAAGGCACCAATGAGTGGTTACCTTAATTCAAGAAGGTCCATGGGTCAGCTGAGTAGTCAAGTAGCTGGCATCTGCTGGTCCATTTCTCCTGAACTTCGCTGCTTTGAGCCTCTGTTGCTCTGGGTGTTCCTCACTTTGTTTCTCCAGGGCTGACTTTCGTATCTCGGCTTCCCTTGGGTCTCTCCAGGTTCTGGCTTGCTTAACATCTCATGGCGATGTCTGCTGGGCTCCAAGCATCTCCCAAATCATCTATGTCTCTGTTCTCCACATGTCCACATCTGTGTCAGCTCTGCTCTGATGTTTCTGTTGGCTCTGAGGCTCCTGTGTTTTCTCTAGGCTCTGTCATTTCTGGGGGCTCTGTCTGCTCTGAGCTCTCTCCAAAATGTTTTCCTCTAATAAAGGATTCCAGTTAGCTAATCAAGGCCCACTTGGAAAGGGAGGAGTCTCATCTTCATGGAGATAATTTAATCAAAAGATTCCGGCAATCATTATTGAATCAGAATTAAAATAAAAACAGCTGCCTCCACAAGATGGAATCAGGATTAAAACATGGCTTTTCTAGGGTACATAATAATACTTTCAAACTGGCACAATAGGATTGTTTCCTTCTGAAGACAAGGTAAAATCCCCCCGCCTCTCCTGACTTCT